>SRQL01000005.1:0-155031 GCA_018360575.1 Claviceps sp. LM454 group G7
CGTATTGTTATCGTTCAGGTGGGGTTTATCGTTATTTGTATGGGATTTCGGTAAAATCGGCCCAAATTTATCGTTAGACTGAGGATATCGTTTTGTAGCGAATCGTTTTAACGGGGTTTAACTGTACATACATATCTTCCAAGTTCCAACTTCCGAAGCGTCCATCCAAAATGCGCCATCGGCGGGTCGGCGACAATAACTGCCGCTTTTTTGCACCTCCACCTCCCTTCGAGTCCCAATTCCCGACTGTTATCAAGAAGAAGATAGGACCGTTGAGGGAAACAACCAAAACAATAGTGAAACGCACATTCAATAGGCACCGACGTTGTGTCGCGGCGCCGAAATCACATTACCCTTATGGACCTGGATCCGTCCTCACAGTCCACCAAGCGCGCTGTCCGAGCCTCATCGCTGTCGTCAACATCGACGTCGACATCAAGATCATCGACATCGACATCCGACGGGCTTGAAGAGAGCGGTGCTGCTGCTCCTCACGACGGCGGCGATGGCTCCGACAGCCCGGCGATGAGCCGCAACCGAGGTCCATCGCATCAGCAGCAACCGCAAAAGCACGGGTACGAATGCGAGCGCCAACACGACACCGGTCACGATGCCGCTGCTGCTGCTGCTGCCGCCGCCGCCGAGGCGCATGCGAAAAAACTGAGAGCATGCGAGGCGTGCCGCGCCTTGAAGGTGCGCTGCGAGCCGGACCCGAATCCGAATCCGGGCGATGATAACGCACCGTGCAAGCGGTGCAAGAAGGCGGGGAGGAAGTGTGTGGTGACGGTGCCGACGCGGAAGAGGCAGAAGAAGACGGATAGCCGGGTGTCGGAGTTGGAGAGGAAGATTGATGCGCTCACAGCGAGCTTGCAGGCGAGGGGTGCTGTGCCGATCATGGCAGCGACAGCAACGCCCAGCGGCCAAAGACCGACGAAGATGGCTTCCTCGTCGTCCGAAGCGCTCCCTGGGCTCAGCAACACCAGCGACTTGCGTCACACGCGCGGAGCGACAGCAAGCCCTCGTCCGCAGCAGAGCCACACGCCCAGGCCGTCATCCTACCGTTCGTCCGTCTTTGATCATCCCCCGGACGCGGCGACAGGTCAAAAAAGAAAGGCTACGTCGGACTATATAGACGGGTGCATGGACGACAGCAAGGCCGGATCCCCGGCGACAGGAGGCCGCGCGTCACAGTGGCCCTCGCCGTCGCCCGGCCGCGCAGGGCAACGATGCGACATTATCGACCGAGGCGTCATCAGCACTGAGACCGCGGCAGCGCTATTCCAGAGATACAAGCAACACATGCTGCCGCACCTCCCGGCGGTGGTATTCCCGCCGAACTTGTCCGTGATGGAGCTGCGCCGGTCAAAACCCTACCTCTTCCTCGCGGTCATGGCGGCCGCGTCGTCGGAAACCCTGGCCGTGCAGCAGATGCTCCAAAAGGAGCTCCTGGAGCTCTTTGCCGAGAAGATCATCATTGTCGGCGAAAAGAATCTCGAGCTCGTCCAGGCCCTCCAGGTTGCCGTCATCTGGTACTGGCCGCCCGACCACTTTGAGGAGCTCAAGTTCTACCAGCTCGTGCACATGGCGGCCGTCATGGCCCTCGATATCGGGCTCGGCAAGAAGAAGGCCTCCCCGTCCTCAGCTGCAGCGTGGTCGTGCTCATCTTCTCCTTCTCCCCTGCCGAACAACTGCGGCGGAGGGTCTGCCATGTCCATGGGCGGGACCTGGCGAGAGCAGCTTCCTCGTCGTCAGCCGCCCCCGGACCCTACTAGTTTGGAATGCCGACGCGCGTGGCTGACGTGTCACTTTTTGGCTGCGAATACGGCCATGTCGTTGCACCGGCCGCATCTGATTCGCTGGACGCCTTTTATGACGGAGAGCTTGAAGTTGTTGCGGTCGTGTTCTGCGCCGGGGGCCGTGGGGACGGATCCGTACTTTTGCCATCTTGTGTGGACGCATCGCATGGCGGAGGATATTGGGGTGCAGTTGTCGATGGATGATGCGGATGCGGGGGTCAGCATTGTGGATGAGGCGACGCAGCGGACGTTGAGGGGGTTGGAGGGAGAGTTGGAGAGGTATATTGGGACGGTGCCGGCGGATATGATGCAGCGTAGGTGCTTTCATTTTTTCTGATTGAAGAAGAAAAATCGCTAACAATGTCTGCTAGCCTCCCTCAAGATGGGGTTCTGCATCCTCAACCTGTACATGCATGAGCTGGTGCTGCATTCCGACGGCTGTACAGAGACAGCCCAGTCACAGCAGTCATTTTCCAATAATGCCAACAACATCGTCCAAGATGCCATTGCCAGTAGCGATGGAATGAGCAGCAACACAAGCCACATGTCCACCACTCCCTGCTCCTACACCTCCAACCCAAGCTCATACACCACCAACAACACCGCCGCCGCCACGCCCGCCCAACGCGAAGCCTTCAGCGCCGCTCACATCAACGCCCTCACTGCGTGTCTCACCGCCATCGACAGTACCTTCCAGACCTTCCTCGCCATGGACGTCCTCTCTATCCGCTGCCTCCCCGTCTTCACCTTTGTCCGCATCGCCTACGCCGTCGTCATCCTCATGAAGATGTACTTTTCTGCATCAAACCCCACCTCGGAGCTCGGCCAGGTCATCCACCGGGACCGCATCCGCGTGGCACACTACCTCGAGGCGCTGCTGGAGAAATTCAACGCCACAGCCGCAGATGAAAAGTGCCGGCCTGCATCCAAATTTCTTCTCGTACTAGTCATGCTGCGGACCTGGTTTCTGAAGCATGGCAAGGGAGAGGCATCTGCTGCTACTACGGGGGGAGCCACACCCGCTGCAGCGCGGCAACACGAAACGCCGCCGCAGCCTCAACAACACCCGGAGCAAGAAGATCCGCACAAGCAACAGTATCAGCGGGAGTACCAGCAATACCAGCAGCATTTACGCCATCATCAGCTTCAACAGAAGCGGCAGCAGCAGCAGCAGCAGCAGCAGCATCGCCAGTATCACCAATCACCACAAGATCCACCACGGCAGCACTACCCTCAACATCAGCCTCAACACCAATATCAATCCCAACGCTCCTCATCCCCCGCCTCGGCCACCACCCCCCTCCGAGTCCTCTCCGAAGTCGCCACCGGCAGAGAACCCACCCCCCGTCCCACCACCACCTTCTGTCCTCCTCCCCCCATCCCACCGCATCTACTTGGCCCTCTCTCCCCTTCCAAAACAACACCCTACTTCCAGGCTTCACCACCTTATTACCAAGCATCAACGCCCTTGTCTGATATTCCACCACCACCACCACCACCGCCGCCGCCGCTACCTCCGCCTCCGCAGCAACCGCAGCAGCAGCAGCAGTGGATCACACAGCCCCCGGGCCCGGACCCCGGAGCTGGACCTGGACCTGTGCCCTTCCCAGACATGACGATTGGGTTTCCTGCGGGGTTCGACTTTGAGGCGCTGGGGGTGCCGCTTGATGGCAGTGGGGAGATGTACGGCGGGGGAGCGAAGATGGTGCTGAATGATCCGTTGTTTAGTGATATGTTTCAGGGGTTGCCGGATCCGACGTTTTTTGACTTTTGATGAGATGGGGGGGGGTTACGTACTGCATTGGGTCTGATTGGGGGTGGGTGGGTGGTTTGTGTGGTTTGGGTTGTTGAAGGCTACCTTCTATTGGGGGTGTTTGGCGTGTGGAATTACTTGCATGTTGTTGTGGTTGGTTTCTGTGTGTATGGACTTTTTTTTTTCTACATTTCTGCATGTATGTACATGTGCATATCTTTTATTTTACTGGAGCGTGTTGTAACGGACTTGGCGGTTCTGCCTTTTGGTGTGTAGGACTAGAAAGATTGGCTTTGAATGATAGTTTGGGGCGCTTATATATTGGACATGTATGTATGTATATATTCATGAGTCTGTACTTGTATGTGTACATATGTGTACAGTTAGACCGAACATTTAAAGGCTCAGTGGCAGCGATACATACCTACCTCTAGCTTGAGACTTGAGTGAGAGCGCGTGTTCATGGTATAAGGTTTAACGTTTGCGCCAGGCCGTCGACGAGTTACTCTTAACTTCTCAAGATTAGGTAGATAGATAGGTAAGTGTACAGTGATAACGATTGATACCTACCTACCTACCTAGTTACTAACCACTAGCCACCAGTTACCGGCACGTCAAACGTCTCAGCTCGTCTGGTACGATACCGTGGCAAATGATCTTGGATATTGGCCCTGCCGCTGCTCAGAAGCGAGTTTGGCTGATTACTTTGCGTACCAGTGTAGGACTTTACCGATGTGGATTGTGGACAGACATCAGTACCTACATTAGAACTATTGTTTGGCAGCCTAGGATGCTAGGGCGCACGAACTATATTATATTATATATCCGCGCTCCTCGCCTCCTTTCTATATTTGGGATAAGCAAGTACAGCACCAACTCTCTAAATCCTAATCCGATAGATAGCAGTTCATCATCATGAAACATGGTCATGCGATATACTCGGTATTCAACTACAAAATCATGTGTGCATATAGCTCAAATTGAGAGATGCTTTGCAATATAAATTTGAAATCAGCTGCAATAATCGCTGTCCCCATGGCCAAATTGCACAAGAGTACAGCATCTGTTTCACGAAAAAAAATGAAAGTTTTGGCGTGAGCCACGTTCCCAACGTCGACAACACGATACGATACTGTAACTCGTCCGGGCGAAACCATCATTTCAGACCAGCGCCACGGAATTCCCCCTTGTCCGGTCACCACTCGTGCAACTACTAAAAGACTTACAAAATAGAACCCTATTTCTCTCGCCTTTTGATTCCGTCTTCTCATTACCTCGGCCTCATGTGCCAGCTATGAGGACATCTCCGGACTTCACACCCGCTTTCCAGTGTAGGAATCAGAATCTTATAACCTTGAAATTTACAAGCAATCCCGCCCCTGTGCGCCGATTCCATCCGAAGAAAAACCTGTTCGATTCATGAGAAGCCTCCCACCATGTCGTGTCTCGGTGAAGAGCCAGGAATATAGCTTGAATGATGCCATTCTTCACGAGGCAATCCAGCCGTATTTCACGCTTTCATTATTCATTATCCACTGAGCCAAGTAAACCACGGTATTCCGTCCCATATTGGACTTAGCAAGTGTAATTTAAGAATCACGCCATTCGCCATGCAGCCCTATTCCTGGACATGATGCTTTCCGTGTTTTCCACGCACGGAAGAGGCGAAAAAGACATGGAATCTCTTATTGAGAGACAAGAGAACCCAGTGGTGAGAATGTAGGCAATATTCCATACCAAACAAGAGACCGACCACTTCTCTCGCGGCGTCTGCACGGGCATGATCCATCAGGGCCGCAAACCAGCTTACAGTCAACAACACGGTCCTGACATCTCAACGAGCGCACAACGGGTGGAGAGGACTGATGAGTAGAGAAAAAAGAATAGACCAGAGGCAACTGTACAAAGACGTGTATGGCACCTGCCAAAAGCATGCGCTCACTGCTCAGTCCATGTAGAAATCACCTTTGAGAATCCGCTCCTGGAACGCATCTGGCTTGCGAGGCTCTGGCTTGGGTTGTTGGGCCGTGGGTCTGGGAGTCTGAACAGGCGGCTGCATCATGTCGGAGACGGATTTGGTGCGATCGTGCTGTGGAGCCGGTCGTGGAGGTGAGGATCCTAGGGAGAATGAAGGACGAACGGCGGAGACGCAGCTCTCGGCTCGAGAGCGGAGTTGTTCCGACCAGTTGAGGCCCGGTTGGTCTGCACGGATAATACTGTCAGAAGATGTTCTTGATGCCATCATAATGCTAGTCTGTTCCGTTGCCCGCCGTCTGCAGGAGAGCAGCTGGCATGGCAGAGGCTTGACTCTGCGAGAAGCTCTGGGTCCGGAGTACGACGATGGAATTCTTGCATCTTACCATTGCCAGGGCTATTGCCACCAGGACGATAGGTCCTCAAGTTAGAGCCACCAAAGCTCGTCCGACGGCCAAAAGGAGCAGTGGGGGTAGTCTTCATCGTGCCAGGCATTTCATCATCCTCGACGACGCTCTCGTCAATAGAGTCAGAGTTGGTGGACATGCTACCACGGCGAAGATTGAAGCTGGATGGGGAGGTAGGCGAGGTGCCGGACAAGCCCATGGTCGTGACAGACAGGCGCCTGCGGTGAGTATCGAAAGGGCCGCCATTCATCTGCCCATTGCTGCCGCCAGAGCAAGTGGTAGGGCCCCGTTGGAAGAGGTTGGTAAAGGAAGCTTGCGTGATGGAACCGCGACGCTGTGGTGGGCCATTGGGGGCGCCATCGGAAGACATCTTGGCGGCTCAACGAGGTTTCGAGAGGTATATAGCAGTGCTGTTACGTTGGACTGGTGGAATGCGTCAGACCAAGGCGTGTAGAGATTGAAGAAGACAAACTTTGGGCGAGTCAATTGTCGGGAGTTGGCGTTATGGCTGCGAATGTGTCACGAGGATAGCTTCTATGACAAGCTAGGGCTGTCACAAGACGACGTTTAGTTTGCGTGGGTGTCACGTCTCGTGACCGTTACTGTTGTGTGTGGGCTGGGCAGATCGTCAGGCGTTGGAAGGATGGAAGGGCAAAGCGAAAAGAAAAGAAGGCGCAACGGAGACGGATGAGTGCACTATATAGTTGTGGAGGGCACGTCAATGACCGGAGTACGGCGAAGTTGAGCAGAAAGCAGAACGGAAAAGGGCAGTGTATGGCGTCGATATCCCGGTAAGAGATGGCGGGAGAGATGAAGGTGGTATGGAGAAGGGAACTGGACGAGAGAGCGTTGTGAGAGTGTGATTTGAGTTGTATGTACATACCTATCTATGTACCTAGGTACGTCGGCGAATGCGGGGGACCAGGGGTGGCGTGTAGTGGGGGCGTGCGCTGAGTGTGTCAACGGCTGTGCAATGCCACTGCAATTGGCCTGGTGTGGAGTGGTGTGGAGTAGTATGGGGTGCAATGGGTGTGGCTCCAGCGGCAATGGTTCCGATCCACGCCGCAGCACGCAATCAAATGCGTCGTCGTCGTCGTGCGCCGCCGTTGACAAGCCGGCAGAGCTGTCACAGAGTCTCTGGATCTCGACGTGAATACTACTGCACGGACCTCCTTCGTCTCGACGAGAAGGACTCCTGGCCCCTGGGGCATTAGAATGGCCTCCCGCTGCATGGTCTAGGTACAAAGGTGTGCGTGGTTGGACCAGCCGGACAACCACAAGGGGAATGAAGCAGAACTTTGAAGGCGGGGAATGTGGCCGCCTTTGATTGCTGGAAAGCCGCGAGTCAGGGCCAGTGGGCGATCAGTATCGCCTGATGGGCTGATTGGGTGGGCTGATTAGGCCCTGGCTGGACTGGTCACTGAGAATCTGTCACACACGGTACGAATACTATACCGGCCTCACAACCTGTCGCCGAGAACGGACAGCCCATAGTTAAAGAAATGGCACGACGAAATGGATCACCGTGAGACGACCCGATGCGATTTTGGTTTGTTCTCTCCCCAAGCGACAGGTTGCTGGCAGACGTGCAGCGTAGCCTTCCCACCTCGGCTAAGCATGATAACCCCGCGATATGATGGTCACCGACTCACCGGGCTGAGCAGTGAGCAGTGAGACCTCAACGCTCCCTCGTACTCCCTCGACGTGTCACTTTTCCCGACAACCGAGAGCGAGCAACTGCCAACACTTCATCTCAAGAGTCAATCCGACTCAACAGTCAAGAGTCACGACTCACGACTCACGGCAGGTGAATCAAGTAGAAGTCACATCGCTTGCGACCTTCACACCGTGATGTCACCGTGATGTCAGAAAACCAACCCCATCCTGGCTCTCTTTGCCGCTTCAAACACCGTGTGATGCAACTGCCGAAGATGAAACAAGTTTCAATAGGAGAAAAAAGATATGTAGTCATGGCAAAGACGAATCTCGATCATGCCAAACACACATGATTGGGGGAGAAGCTTGTTACAAGACGACACATTCCCGCATGTAGAACATGGCACGCGTTTTGCGTTCCCATGATGGCTCCCTCCTCATCACGGAAGCCTATCTCGATTCTCGACGTTATTAGCCCTGCAGCCAGGAGCAGATTCGCCCCCGCCATGGCGCATCAGCCCCGAGTTTACCCAATGACAGCGTGGGGATACTTTGCGGGGTAACATCCCTGCTCCCGAGCTCCCTGTACTTTCTGCGTTTAGTGCCTGCGTGCCGTGCATGCCAGACATTTCGTAATCGCGTTGCACTGCCGGCAGGCCGCAGAACCCTGTGAAGGAGTTCCCGCGTTATCACCTTCCTGAAGCATACATATGTAGGATGAGCATGGTCTTCCTGAAGCATAGGGTGGGAATGGAATAGGGGCCATGGAAGACTCCTTATTCTTCTTGACGCGCAAGGCGCCGACGGCGTTGGAAGTCCGAGCCCGTGACGGTCGCATGCTATTGATAACATGGCCTCGCTAAAAGGCCGATTCGGCTCGGCACATTGTGTTGGCAAGTGGAATGCGAAGTTGCCCCTATGTAGTTAGGTGTACGGTATCGTCAAAGACTCAAGCCTACGGAGTACCTAATACCTACACAAATGCAAATCAGAGTAGATCAGGGGCTTATGTACCTATCTCCTTATCTCAGGGCCCCCACTGTCCCAGGAGTCGTCAGGAAAGGTATAGTCTGTCCCAAGTTCCAACTGATAAACGTTGTTAACTTGTTTGCCGCGTTTGATTCAGCAAAGACAAGTGAGCAGATATACTTCGTACGGGAACATCGCGGAGGGTAGGTATGTGCGGTATGCATACAGTAATTGGCATGCGACGTCGGCGAAAGCCGTCGTAGACGGGGCTGGCTTTCTCCGGTCCCAACACATTGCGCGTCAAGGCAGGCACGCTAGCAAGGCGTAGCTTCCCGTTGTGAGGAAATGTGATACCTACATGTTTTGGATGGGAACCTCAATGGATACCCCGGAGTCCGTAGTCATGAATGATGAACTAAACCTCGATGTAATTAAAACCTAGTCGTAATAAGCTAGGTAGGCAGATCGATCAAGGGCATGGAAGTCCGCCGCAGTACGAGTGAGATGACGAACGCCTTCTCCCCTTGGCTCCCTCCCTCCCACCTGGCAGGCATCTTTGCTAGCGTCCGCAGGGCCCTTGATAGGATGATCTTGTAGGCTGATGGCTGCTTGAGCTCCCAATCAAGGGGCAGTGTCACGACACGGCGCAGTCAAGTTTACCAGACATACCGGTAGCTGTGGCTCTTTTGGAGCTTATGAGTATGGTATGGTGTGCAGTGCAGATCGTTGTATAGACCATGACGCCATGATGCCATCGCATCATTGCACCTCGGCAAAACGACATGAAGATTACTTACCAAGACCTAAGACACAAGACACAAGACATCAAGACATCGAGGCGCCAGAGTCCACACATGAAGACATCAGGACTCAGGACACAGGTGACTGGACACAGGACACCAAGACATCGAGCGCTAGACGCCAGAACTCAAGACATCAAGACACACGACTCCAAGACATCAATGCGCTAGACGCCATACACTTATTATTAGACAACACTGAACAGACATCTAGACGCCAGAACATCAAGACAGTTCCCACCCGGGATTCCAAAATCTCCAGCAATCTCAGCAGTCGCCGTCAATCTCATCACCAGACACACAATCTCATCCAACCCAACTTCAATGCTGCCTCACCACTGACCACCGACTAACCCCCTCGCCGTCTCCGACCGCACAGCCCACAAACCCCACAATCCCCCGAATTCACATATCGACTACCCCTGCATGCAGACGCCTCACAGCGCCACGTGTCCGGCGTGAGATCCGCGTCCAGCACATGACCACACGCGCTGCACGTGGCGCCTACCGCGTCGTTCTCGAGAGAGCATATCATGCATGTCGTCACGGAGGAGGCGGTTGTGTGCGGATTTGATAGGGGTTCGTTGGTATTGCTGTTGCTGTTGCTGTTGCTGTTGCTGTTGATGAGTGGGCTATGGGACCGTAATAAGGGTGAGTCTGATGATGATGGTGGTGGTGGTGGTGATGAGCCAGTTTGTGGGAAGATTTCCGCAGGTGGCTTGCTAGTTGGGGGGAGAGTCGTCGTGGAGAAGTCGACGTCCGTGTCGTCAAGGGGCTCGTTTTTGATGCGGATACGAGGAGTTCGAGGCTCGTTTCTGATGCCCGTGGGAGGAGTATGAGGCTCGTCCGTGATGCCAACAGGAGAATCGCGTGGCTCATCCTTGATGTTCATGGAAGGAGTACGCGATCGAGAAGTCCTGTCTCCGTGGGCTGTTGTTCCAGGCGTCGTGAGGTTAAGCATATCCTGCAACTGCGAGAGTTCATTCCTCGCATCCGTATCACCGACATCGCCATCCTCCTCACATACTTTAACCAGTCGTCTTCCCTTTCGGTCCAGCAGTCTCGGACCCTCCTCCCCATCTCCCTCATCAAGACCACTCCCAGTCTCATACTCATCGTCACTCCCCGAATCCTCCATATCCTCTTCCTTCTTCACCTCTCCGTGCTCCTCCTCTTCCTCCTCCTCCACCACCTTTTGCTGCTCAAATCTCGCCAGCGCCGCCGCCGCACGCAACTCCCTTCCCCGAGCACTACCCGCAACCCTCGGCCTCGCCCCCGTCTTCTTCCTCCCCTTCTCCAACTCCGCCTTCACCTGCTCATCCGCCCCCAACGGCACCCCATTCTCCCCGAATTTCTTCAAAATCCTCCTCTGCTTCTTCTCCTGATACGACAACTGCACAGTGCCAGTACGTTTCCTCCTCCCGCCCCTCCGCGTCCGATACGTCCCCCCACATAAATGCCCCGGCAGCATCTCCTCCCTCGACTGCACCACATTCCGCTCCCATGCCCCGGTACCTAGATTCGCGCCCCGGCCCCAGATCCCGTCCCCCATGTAGCCGTCCCTCCAGAGACCCTCCATCTGCGCTGCGTACTGGTTGCGGACTGCCCAGAAGGCTCGGGAGTGATTCATCTGCTTGCAGTGCGCGAGCTCGTGCATCATGACCATTTGGACGTACTGGAAGGGTAGCCAGCGGCCGGAGCGGCCTGAGCGGAGGACGAGCTGGATTACTTCACCAGCGTTGAAGTTGCGGCCTAGGAATTCGGGGTTTGGTTCGTGTTCTTCGAGGGTCATGATGGAGAGGTGGTGGGTGCGCATGATGGGGACTGGAGGGCAGGGATATAATGATGGTTAGATTTTTTTGATTTTTTTTACGCAAATGAACCGAGTCTGGATGGAACTCTATTTTAGGTTCCCCTTATTTATTACCTCAATCTTGGGGACTTTGTTTCCTTCTTACTTTTCAGACCTCTTACATAGGGGCAGAAGTTCAGATTTCAGTCAAAAGGAGATACGTACGGCATTGCGCTGCGATTCTTTCCAGAAACGCCTGGGAAGTCTTCTCGTTGGGTCCCGGGAGGGGCTTGATGAAGATAATGTTGGGATTTGGCTGTGATCGTTTGGCATTGAGGCGCTGGATGCCGATGGGCATTCTGTTTTGCCGTGACTTGGATGGTGGAAGGGCCTTGATTGACCTTGGAGACTGGAGCTTAGGCCAGAAGAGGTACCCTTTTGCTTTACGATTGCTGAATAGCTGTTGCACTGGTAGGAGTAAGGGATAGACAGATGGCCTGGTTTCGGGTGCTGGGCTTCTGCTGTCGTTTTCACGTCATGCGCAGTTGAAGAGGAGAGATTCTGCAACAGACTGGAAGCCAATCAGGTGGCCCCGCTTCCACTTTCTCTCAACGTCACGACTCTACGGCGTGTGGACAAGGTTCAATTGAAAAAAAAAAAAAGCCTGATTTTCTCTATATTTGCTACCATTTCAAGTAACCGTCTCAATTGAACGTGATAAAATGACTTCCTGTGGTGTAGTAAAACAAGTTTGCCGACGTCCGCCAATGCGCTCATGTATGCTTCAGCTGAGTCTATTCGCATCCATATCATCTAATCGCGTTCTAAACATCGATCGCATGATTACATGCTAGAAATTCCCAATTCATCGCGAGCCGTAAAAAAAATCACTGCCGCTTGTCATCGTTAGATTCTAATCTCGCCTTGTCCATTTCCTTGGCTCGTTCGCATGCCGTCTCGCGCGTGACCAGAAGTTGAAGCCTTGAACTCCTCCTTGGCATGAACATTCGCTATCGCGCTCTGCACTGCACTCGTCAGATCGAGGTGGAACAGAGGTTGGTTGAAGCTGTGCAGCAAAGCCCCTCTGCGCCTTTGTGTCGCTAATCCAGCTCCCTCCAATTTCTCATCGCCGTTCGGCTGGTAGAGACCATCGTTTGAGTCTGACGATTGCCCTGTCTCCTCATCAAGCTTGCTCGCTCGAGTCTGAAAGGCTTCAATCTCCCGTTCATTCGCGGTCCCTTCAGCTGCTGCGGCAGCTGAGTCTCGCCCGCCTATTTCAGCGACACTGAAGATGGACTTCCATCTGTGGTGCAAGCCATCGGAGGTCTTTGTCGGGATGCCAAATCCACCAGAAATAAGAGCCCTCTTGGTCCAGCGATTGTTGATGCACGCAATGTGCCAATCAACAACATCAGGGGCAGTGTACAAGTCCAGCTGGTTTCGGACGTCAATAAGGCGTTGTACTGCAGTAATGTCCACGTTATTCACTGAGCTGAAATCAAGAATGACGGCCTTGAGCACGGGAAGGCCATTAGCCTCGGTATCGGCTCTGGATTTTGCCGATTTTGCTGGTCCGGGGTCGCTCCAGGGCCGGTCCCCCGCGCGCTCAAATGTTTCAGGGCCCGCGCGCCTTGTTTGCGAGACGATGAAATTGGTCAAATAGTCCAACGAAGAGTTAGCATTTGGGTAATTGAGTCCTTCCGAAAATCGATAGATGAAGACGCCTGGATACGGACTTTCCAAATCGACGGCGGGATTTGAGCCGTCACCATGGTCGAGAGGAAGATACACGTTCCTGGCTGCTGCATTCGCAGCGCTTTCAATGAAAGTTCCGTACTCGCCCAACATTTGCTTGGGGTCCTCACCGATAACGTGATCGCCGAGCACGGAGTGGACGCGCACTTGGCCAAGGAACCGTCCGCGAGCTTTCAAAATACGGTATAGCAATATGGCTGCCGAAATGATGACCGTTGCGTACAGACCGTCTTCTATCTGCGCAAACACACTCATGAACACGCCAACAAAGAAAACAAATACTTCTATCGGCGACACGCACCAAAACTGATAGATGGTATTAGGAGGAGTGACGAGATCGCCGACTGCATGAATAATGACCGCCGCAAGAGTAGCACTGGGGATATAGAAGAACACGGCGGTCAGGAGGTACGTGGCTAAAAGAACGATGATGCCTGTGATTAGGCCGGCAGCTGGTGTTCGAACGCCAGCTTTAGACTGAATGGCTGTTCGGCTGAAGGATCCAGTCGATGGATACGCTCCAAGAAAAGGTCCAAGGATATTGGTCATTCCAATAGCAACCATCTCTTGAGAAGGATCGATGGCGTAGTTGTTAACGCGGCCAAAAGACTTCGAAATAGCAATGTGCTCGACGAGCATCACAATAACGGTGGCTGGCAGGTGTGATCCAAAACGCGCAACAACACTGCTCGGGATATGAGGGGCAGCCACATTGCGGAATCCTGCGTTGACTTTTAGAAACCACGTCTGGTGCAACTGACTCTTGATGCTTACCTTTGGGCACAGCTCCAAGTACTCGAAACAGTGGATCTTGTCTTCTGTGCATGTTGGCTAGCCAGCTAATCATGGTATATAATAAGATAACAAAGACAGTTCGCATGGTGTTCATAAAGAATATAACACGCTTATAAGCATGATACCGCTCCGCAGCCGAGGTGAGGACATATCGAATTAGATAAAGGAGGAACAGGGCTGTCAGTCCCAAAGCCGCGTCAAGCTTGGTCTCTGGAAGGTGCTTCAAAGTATTAATGACAACTCTGTAAGCGGCATCTCTGTTAGAGAAGCCGGTCAGGCCCATGAGAGAGGGTAATTGGCTTGCTGCGATTGTGATGGCGGAACCAGTCATAAAAGCCGACAGAGAAGTAATGGAGATCAGATCGACTATCCATCCACAACGAAGCAGTCCAATAGCAAGGACGATGCATCCAGCAACAATGGACAAGGCCGAGGCAATCACATGTGCAGGGATACCCTTTGCATCAGGTGAAGATGCTACGTCTTCGACAACGGTGCCCACCACGGTAGACAAGACAGCAACAGGCCCTATAGATATGTCCTTGGACGTACCAAATATCCAGTAGATGATGACGCCCATGAATGAGGAGTATAGCCCAAACTGAGGCTCGAGCTTAGCTAACAAAGCATAGGCCATGCCTTGGGGCACGACGACGGCGCCAATAGTGATACCGGCAACAACATCGCCGGCGAACCATTGAATGTTGTAATGTCCGATCCACGAAAGAAACGGAAACAACGACTTGGCGTACGCGCTGGCCTCTTGAAGCGTTGGAACCTGGTCACGAAGCCATTCGGAAGTCGTAGGGACATCTTCGACAAAGCTGTCCTTGGTTTGAGTGGAGAGAACAGACTCCCCTCGCGTGAGGGTATTGGCAGTCTCCTCATCTGAACCTCGCAGTTTGATGCCAAGAGCCGTGGCCACGCCACGTACCGCCCTGGAAGCAGACGTCGACATGCTCTTGGATTTACACTTTCACACTATCCCACCTATGCCGAAGGAAATCCAGCGGAACCGGGGTAGTAGCAGAACCGAAACGCCACAGTCGATACCCTTGTTATCAAATCATGATTTCTGTTCCACAGCCGGCGAACGGGTCTTGTTTGAAGTTGCGAGTCGTCTTTCAACTTTCAAGTATTCGAGGAAGCCAAGTCCAAGCTCACTACATACTACCGATGAGGAGTAAAAGGACAGCTTCAGAATGAGGAGATCAAGAACGATAAGATGATGTCAACAGGAGACATGGAATGTGGGGGATAGTGGTAACACGTGTGGACGCTGTAACCTGTGGGTGATAACCGGCCAGTCAGCCGGTCTAAGAGGCGGACTTTTGTTCAGACTTGGAGATCGATGAAACCCAAAGACGGGGAATAAGTGCCTGATTGCTTTTTCCTCATCTGAGCAGCGACCAATCAATACCTACAGCGAGCAGCCAGATCTGAGGCTTCGGGAAGGATGAGATCCTATCTTTCACCCCCGCGTGTACCTACTCTATCAATCGGCGGCATTTCCTCGTTACTTGAACGATGATGAGACGAGGGGAAGTCGGGGTCCTCGAGAGCGGCCCTGAGCCAGGCACAAGCGTACGTACGGAGTACCTAAGTAAGAGGACCAAATATACCGCATCGTGCCTGCCTGACTGGCTATTCTCGAAGGCAGAAAATGCATCACGCCGGGTCAAGGCTCGCGGGCACTTGGCTCGCAGTGCGAACGATTGGCTGATTTGGCGTCTCAGGCAGGGAAAGAGCGATGAGGTGATGGAATTGCCCCACAGAGTCGAGTCACGGTGCATGTCGCAATCGCTGAAGCTGGTCCTGGCGTAGCGCAGGCGGAGAGGCGGAGAAGGAGAACAGCTACCGACACGGATCTCGGTGGGCGCGTACGGAGTTTGTACACATAACATGGCTCTGGTCGTCAACAGATTGTGTCCCGAACAATGTGCATTGCCTCGGCCTGTCGGGCTGCATATCTTCAAACTCGTCACCCACGAAGCGCCGCCTTCAAGGGAGGTGCAAGGCGACAAGTAATGCAGTGAACAAGTGACGCAGTGATGCCGCGAACACGAGACACAGCCTATAGGGCCGGCTCCGCGAGTGGCTCAGTTGTCTGTGATACGCCAGCCCTTCAAGATGTGCCAGCCTCCCCGCCCAATTTCTTCACCACAACGCCATTTGAAGTCAACCTCGACGCGCCGCTTTGCGCGCCGTTTTACATCGCCCAGAGCTTAAATACAACCTCACCAAACCCAGCTCGTCGTCTACAGGCCAGACCCAGTTTGTCCTTCACGCCTTCGTAGCCATGGCAGAATCAGACATCCCGTCTTCCTCTCCTCTTGTTGCTTCCATCTCGTCAGACCTCTCAAACGATCTTGCCGACTACCATGTCGACGATCTTGCCGACGACCAGGCTGACGACCATGCCGACATTCAAGAAGCAACTCCATCCCCGCCAACACATCGTGCTCTCCGCCGCCTCCAATCTGCCCACACGCTGGGGGCCGCTCGAACCCTGAATCAGCCTTCCCTGATCTCCCAGCAGCGACGGGACCTTCAGCGCAATTCCTCGCCCGCCCGCCATTCGAAGACCAGTCGTCCGTCGCTGCGTGGTAGAACCCACAGCGAAGCTACTGGGGCCTTGATGCAGGTGGGCGGTGGCATGGGGACGAAGCGTTCGCTGTTGAAGAAGCCCGTCTTTTCGCACGGCCACTTGTCACTACAACAGATATTTCGAGACGGGCCCAGTGACGGCGACTATTTGGGTGCGCTGGAGAGCGCAAGGTGGAAGGTCATTGATGAGGGTATCAAGAGTGCAGACGATGGAATGGTGCGGAAGCTCTCCCCCACATTCACTTTTTTTTTTTCACGCGAGTGTTTCCGTATCAAAGTTATTGAGCCGGACTCGCAATCAATCTTGTTCTACACAAAGCCAGCCCTTTACTGACATGGAGCGTGCCGAGCGTTTTTCGTTTACTAGTCACCATTGAGGATATACGTTTGGCTCATCCTGCTAGATGCACCGGTCATGGCCACGAGTGAATATCTCTCTCTAATCCATCGCGGACCCTCGCCCGCCTACTCCAAGATCCGCAACGATACATTTCGTACACTCACCACAGACCCTCTTTTCCGACGTCGCGTCAGCGAGGCCAGTTTGATACGGTTGTTGAATGCCATTGCCTGGAGGCTGCACGATGCCAAGGAGGAGGAGCGACAACTGAACAGCCGGCCCAGCAGCAGTCAATCCAGTGTGCGAAGGCGAAGTATAGGAGGCAGCGTCTCTGGAAACTCCCAAAGCAGTATGTTTGGATCACCTTTCCCCAGTCGTGAAAAATGAAAGCCCTTTACCCCTGTTCAAGACCACATCCTAACATCGAAACAGAGTCTGGCACCGGTCCCGAACCAGGCACCTACGTCCAAGGAATGAACGTTTTGGCCGCGCCATTCCTCTATGCCGCGCGCAGCGAAGCTGAAGCCTTTGTCGCGTTTCACTCCCTCCTCACCAGGGAATGTTCCGGCTACATCCGTGGAGCCATGGATGGTGTCCACCGCGGCCTTACCCTTGTAGACAAGGTGCTCGCCATCGTGGATCCTAAATTGAGTATGTATCTCACCGCCAAGGGTCTCTCTGCCGAAATCTATGCCTTTCCCTCTGTTCTCACCCTGTGCGCCTGCACGCCGCCCCTCCCCGAGGTTCTACGCCTGTGGGACTTTTTGTTTGCTTATGGGCCGCACCTGAATATCCTCTGTATCGTGGCGCAACTCACCATCATGAGGTCCTCTATACTACAGTCTCCAAGGTAAGACCTCCCCCTTCTCCTTATCCGAATTGTGTGACAGAAAAGAAGCCATATAAAAATAACGTTATCTATCCATGGTATCGCCGAACTAATTCGTCATCCGCCCATCGCAGCCCAAACAAGGTCCTCCGCTCATTCCCCCCTCTCAACGCCGACCTAATCAAGACCGTCACCATCGGAATCATCAAGAAGATCCCCGATGATGTATACGCTGACATTGTCACACACGCCATGTAGACCGCTGTGTCTCCCTTATCTTCACCAACAACTATGTACACAACAGAGACATGGCGTTTGGGCTGCGGTCGCCCCTCCTCTGGATTTGGACAACCTGAAAGCCAACACGGGAGTTTTAATCCCCTCGATTCCCCCCCAAAAATTGACTTAGTTTAAGCTATGATATGACGAAATGTTTATGAACAACAACGGCTGGAAGTACCCCGGAATAGGTCCGGAACGAAGTCCTACATATGATGCGTACTTTAAAGTCTCGGACTTGAAAAAGTAGAATACGGACGGAAAAGGATCGCGGGAAGGGGTTTTTTTTCTTTTGGGTTATGAGATTGTCTCGCATCCGGCGGGTTCAGCTGTGTTTTTCTCTCCTCTCCTCCTTTTTTTCTTCTCTATACAATATCCTTCTCGTTCTTTTTGGTACTTGAAAATGGGTTTACGACGATATGTTGGAGTGGTACGACTAATGAACTACCTATGGTACGGACTCTGGAACCAAAAAAAGTTGATGTTTGTTTTTCGTTTTTGAATTGTCACTAGTTGTTATGAATTCTGGATCTAGCTTCGAAGTATGGCCCAAGGGCCGTGAGTGGCAGTGACTAGGTGACTAGATAGATAGATATGTGTGTATTTATATTGCGATACCTCTATTTTTAAAGTGTTTGTTCACTGGATGTATGTAGGACGGGGTTACTCGTAAGCTCCCCTCCACGTTTTTACAAAGAAAGAGACATAATAAAAGACGAAGGAAGAGAAAGAATAATAAAACAAACGCCAAATGTCCATGCCCGCGGTTTAAACATTAATCATCGCTAATGTGTCGCTCCAGTTCCCGTAGGTAGAGCACATCATGCTAGACAGCACCAAACCGTGCCTTCGTCGCTGAAAAGGATTCATATCTTCTCCCCGTTATACAATGCGTCCCTCATTCTCGTATGTCTCTTCGAAATCATGGCAATCATGTTGCGGGCACGACAGTGCGTCCATTATGGTCAGATGACACGCAACTAGTAGGCGGGACAGCCTCCTTGCGCGCGGTGGAAGGCATTGGCAAAAAAAGTCTGCATGGCCGTGTAATGGAATAGTATACCTCCCAGTACGGCTGCATGCCAGAGGTTGTGGCTTCCGCCAATATAATCAAACATGCCGGGCCACCAGCGTTCGGGAATCTTACTGGCATAGACAATGGCGCCGCCAAAGTAGACCAGCAGGGATTTCACAATGGGAGAGTAAAATGTAACGACAAAGTGGAGAGAATGGGTCAAGGAAAGTTGTAGCAAGGGCATGAATCCCGTCAGAGCCAGACCGACGAAAAAGGCTACTCGCGCCCAGGCCATATCAGGTCCATTAAACGAATGATGCCAGGGCAAGATGACTCCGCCGATGCCCAGACCGGCCGTCAGACACATGTAGATCCAGCGGCTCACGGGATCACAGTAGAATACGGTGTATTCTGTGGTCATAATAGAGGCAGCAATCAACAGAGATATGCCCGTGTAGTCGACGCAGGCGAAGATGGAAATAGCATCAATGTCGGCAACAGCATTCATGGTATGCCAAACGGTCGAACAGGCCAGAGTGAGAACGGCCATGGCAAAGAATACAGCTGCCACAAGCACATCGCTCTTAGAGCTGAGTGAGAAGTTGGCGCTGGCAGGATAGAAATACAGGGCGACTGCCAGGACGAGAAAGAGGCCGATGACATGAGACCAGATGTTGATAAATTCATTGGACATGTTGAAGGCCGACCGCACACATTCAATTTTGGTCTCAGTGAAGCGGTAGCCTTTCTTGATGTGAGGATTGTTTCGCCAGGGGGTAGGCAGTTCGTGGTAATGAAGCAGACGTGTCTCTCTGGCCCTCGCCACCGCTTGTTGTATATGCTCCTCTAACGAGAGGGCTGCCCGTTTTGCCCTCTCAAGACCCTCGTCCATGACACCCTTCGCCCTCTCAATACTTTCACTGGCAACGCGACGGCCTTCGCCCATGAAGACCCCCGCAACGTTGGCGGCATTGGCAGCATTCGCGAGGCCCTGCTCTCGCATCTTGCATGCGCGTGCTTCAAATTCGGACAGCATGCCCTCCAGAAGGTCAACACCCACGCGAGCCTTTTCGTGTAGCGACTCTGTAGCCGCCAAAGTCTCCTGGTAGCGCGTCTCCAGCGTCTCGACCATGATGTGCAGACGGCGTCGGCCGGCGCCAATGACCTCCTCCGAGGCGTGCGAACATCTGGTCCTGACAGCCTGGAGCGTATGAAACGCACGAGAAAAACCGTAGTCTTTGCTGAGGTCGCCGTAGTAGTTTTCTAGGAACTCAAGGCGACGTTCCAGCTCCGAGAGGAACAAGTCAACCTTGAGCAACAAGCCCTCTTCGCCCTCCATGATGGTTTCCACTATCGATTTTCTTCGAGGCAGAAAGAAGGAATGCCGTCGTCGTTGAATAGCTGGACGTTCGCTGTGTTGAAGATCGGAGCCTGACGCTGTGGCTACATCTGCGAAGCCGTCATCGTCGCGCAGCTGGTAGCCGCAGGCTGAGGTGAGCGCAGTGGTCACGTCGGTCATGATGGATGGTAGTTGGAGGAGATGGATGGCATCACGCGAAAAGATGGGAAGGAAGGTATGTAGGTAGGTCGGTAGTAGGTAGAGTAGGTAGGTCGGCTATGTACAAGAAGCCACTGGAGTACTGGTCTGTAGGAAAAGCGAAGTTGTCGAGCCCAGAGGTCGCAGAGGACTCAAAGGGCTCAGAGAGTGAGCAAGTCTTAGCAAGAGCAATTGGTGGAGCCGTCAGGCGTCAGATTTGAAAGGACGTTTGAACGTTGGGGTAGATTGGCCCCGCATTGGCTGGGATGTGACATGTGTAGGTACTTGGCCAATGGCTTGGGTGGCTGCGCTTGCCCTTGTAATTAGGTAGGTATCTCGGTTGACGTGCGCAATGACGCTCGCTGGCGGCGGCATGAATGTTAATTGGAGCCGCTAATAATCTCCGTTGTCTCCGTTGAGAGGGTGATGGTGATGCTTCGCCGACGTGGCGGCAGCTTCTCCTTGATGATCGATCCGCCCGAGAAGTTACTACATAGAACTGACTCTTCGTGTTGGACTACCATGATCAAGCCCACGAATCAGTAGTCTCTCCGTCGCCACGATGGAGCATGTGCCATGAGGACGGTTTCGGTGCAGAGGCACTGGCGCCGTCAGTGTCGTCTGGCACCTAGGTAGTTTAGCTCAACGTTCGTCGTTGAGACGAGGCCGTTGAGACGAGAACCTGAACAATCATGTACGTAACTTTTTTAAAGTGCGGACGATTCTGTACAAATGCTCCTTGCCTGGCGAATCGAAGAAGGAGCGAATGGGAGCGAATGCGAAAGCTCGAAAACGGGGCCCGGTACAGCCAGTAATAAGAGAAGTTGGGCAGAAGTCAAGAAGTGCTCGGGATCCACTTTGTGCGCACGCCCACGTTCGCGACCTTTGTTGCACTTTTGACACAACCATCATTCGCTCTTCACATTCACCAGCAAACGGGAACTTACAAAGAGTCTTCAACTCAACGACTCGCGAATCATCACGGCCAACTGAAGTCTGTTTGCATATATCCTGGATCATCAGCGATCACACTCCCGTCGTCCTGCCACCGCCGCAATGTCCCTCGATGCCATCGTGTCCGAGCCCGGCCTCGTAGCAGTCCTACAGATCTCCGACCAGGCACGCGATCAAGCTCAAGCCCTCCTCCGCCTGACCGACGAAGCGAGCGATTCTCCCTTGTCTGCTGAGACGCAAGCGGAAATCGCCAAGCAACAGAAGCATCTGTTCACGAGCATCTCGCACCTCCGTGGCTTGCACCGCAACGCCTGCATCTCAGCTCGCGAGACGAAAACTCAGACAGCAGAGGCACGCCAAGAGGTCGACCGGCTGCATCTTCAGTTGCAAAATCTCTACTACGAACAGCGCCATCTTCAGGGCGAAATTGTTGCTTGTGAATCATACGAGTACGTGCTTTTGAGCTTCTCTATGACAATTTCGGGTGCGGTCTAACATCGAAGCTAGTCACACGTACAAGCAACTACCACTTATTTCCGTTGATGAATTTCTCGCTCAGCATCCCGATCACGCTGGGGATGACGAGAACGAACTTATGATGGCCAGAATTGAGCACGAGCACGCTGAGAGAGAAGCTCTAGAGCAACAACGTCAGGAACTATTGAAGCGGAAGCAAAAGCTCATTGCCGAAAACAAAAGACGAAAGGATGACTTGGCAAATCTAGATCACGACCTTGAAAAATTCATTGATGTGAGTTCCCACTCAGCCGTTCTTCCTGTGCTTGTGCGCAGATGTTCTCGTACTGACAGGTATATGTACAGGCTGCGAAGCCCATTCTGGAGCTATTTGAGAAGGCCCCCTGAGTATTTCGATGGTTACATCGGTAATCTATCTTCTACAGCACTGTGTACCCGAAAAGTGTAGTCAGAATGGTGTAAACTATCGGTTTCGCGCCCGTTTCCGATATCTCACCACTCACCTGTACCATTCCCAGCACGAACAGGTTCGCGACAGAACGAATGGCCTCTCTGTTAGGTCGGCTGGCAGGATTGGCAAAGTCGACTCGTTACAACAAAAAATTACGAGTATTTGTGTGGGGAGGCGCAGTCCATCATAGGTCAGGAAGAACTGAGGCATGGAGAGAATGCCGCTGCGCAAACTAGAACGAACGGCCAGACGGAGCGCAAACTACCGTGCTTGGAGGCCTATGTCCATCGTTTTTGGCATACAGAACGGGACTTGCTTCAGGAGGGCATTGATTCAGCGCTAGAATGATAGCTCTAGGTGGCAGGTTCGAAGCCGCAATGCAATGAAAGCACCTGGACGAGGGGCTTAAGAGCGCAACCGCTCCAGATCTTGTTCAACGTGGCAGGGCTGAAATATGCTCTCGCCAGCACCTTACCTGATACAGACAAAGTGTTGAGAGACGATGTTTGCAATCAGTTACATAGCAATTCTCGAGGAACACCTGTTTCAATAGATATCTGCCGGCGCTCGAGGCCAACGCTAACTTTCGGTGAAATGAGGCCGCCGTCCTTGATGAGTTTCCGGGGCGCATACGCGCCAGCTACCGTCGTAACTGTGGTCCGATGCTCACAGTTGATATGAATCTGAAGTCGCCTGGTGTACAAGTCCTACAGTTACAGCATCAGGCTGAATTCATCATCACCACTTAGTGGTATTCTTTAATTCTTTATGCCCTCTATCCTGGTCGCATGATGGCGCATGCGCCTAGCACGTAACACCCTTCTGTTTCTTTGCCCTTCTTCATCCACTCCAAAAGTTGTTCGAACGTTGATGTCGCAATGATGTCGAGTAGGTTGAAGTAGCTCACCGTGGTGTACTCTGTAATTATGCGCCATCGAGCAACGTGGACCAATGGGCCACTGCGGAAAGCTCACTGGCACCCACCTCCCACTTATATCCTGCTGAAAGTGAAACGTTGCGATCGGTTGACTGAACACATGCATCAAAGGCATCCTGTTTTATGGCGTTGTGGGCATCCAGCATACCTCATAATAATAATTGATTACTCTAGATAGGCGAACCTAACATCTAGTAACTCAAATTAAAAGGAAGTTCACAGTTATAGTCCACATCTCAGCCACACGCCCGAACCCGAGCAAACCCACATGGTATGGCAGGTACCGTGGATAGCGTCCGGCGTGGTCAACTTGGCAACCGCAGCTTTTAGCACAGCGGGTCCCACCTGCCACGATAAGCTCTTTATCGCGCCATCCTATTGGCCATCTGTCCAAAGCGGAGCCCAGAACAAACCAAGCTTGGCTGAGAAAAAATTCGCAAAGTCGCCGTGCAGGAACAAGCAGTCTTCATTCTTCTTCCTTTCCCCCGGCACCCATCATCTTGATATTCGTCGCTCACGTTTCTTCTTGCCATTGACTGTTCTTCCGCGAACTGACAAGGCAAAGTGCATCTTATCATATTTGCGCTTTCTTCTAATTACACTCGCGCCCTCTTCACCAATACATTTCGCATTCACCAGCCAAAATGTCTGCAGTTCCGGGCCCCGTTTACGGCCTCGAGATCCCTCCCGGCGATGTCTTGATACCCGCCTCCATGGATTTCCCTGCGTCTGTGAGTTCTTGACCTGGCTTTCCTGCGTGATGTTTTTTCTATCTCTTTCTTTATATAGAAAAGTGTCCCGTCAATTTTAAGTGCAAAACAGTCGACTTTCATTAACTTTACGAGTCTATCGCTGCGTCCAACGCTAACATGCCTTATTCTAGTTCCGCATCACAATGGCTGCTTTGGATCCCACCGAGGCCGCAGAGCCTGACGAGAACGGCAATGTTCCTGCCATTCCTCGCTCTACTCTTCGTCTCGTCAAGCGCTCCTTTCCAGAGCTTGATGACGATGAGGATGATGAGGTTGACGACGAGTACCTGAAGGCCATGTTGGGAGGCTCCGACGGTGAGGATGAATCCGACGAGGAGTCCAATGGCGGCCCCAGTGATCCCGTCAAAGCAAAGAAGCAGAAGCAGGCTGCTGCCATCAAGGCTCTTCTGGAGGCCACTCAGGACGAGGACGAGGAAATGGAGGATGTTAAGCCCAATGGCGCCAAGAGTGGCAAAGGAAAGGGCAAAGCGAAGGACGCGGGCAAGGGCAAGGGCAAGGGCAAGGCCGTCCAAGAGGTCGAGGAAGAGGAAGAATCCGAGGAGGAAGATGATGAGGATGATGACGAGGGCAGCGAAGGTGATGATCTCGAAAACTTCGTCGTTTGCACCCTCGACACTGAGAGAGTAAGCAGATGTGACCTCTTCTTACCCTGCTGAAACAACCCACTGACTAACACACTTGTAGAACTACCAACAAACCCTCGACATCACTGTCAACCACGGCGAGAAGGTCTTCTTCACTGTCAGTGGCACTCACACCGTCTACCTGACCGGAAACTACATCATGGACGACGATGACATGGACAGCGAGGAGGATGAGGAGGATTATGACTTTGATCCTGAGAACTACGCCCTCGGTGAGGACGACGAGAGCGACGACCTTGATGATGCTGCAGAGCCCCGTGTCACTGAGGTAGATTCTGATGAAGAAGAAGCTCCTAAGCTGGTTGAAACCAAGAAGGGCAAGAACAAGCGTGCCGCCGAGGGCCTTGACGAAATGATTGCCCAGGCATCCGACTCCAAGAAGCAGCAGAAGAAGCTCAAGAACAACAAGGGCGAGGCAATCTCTGCCGAGGATGCGAAGAAGGACAAGAAGGTTCAATTTGCAAAGAACCTCGAGCAGGGTCCTTCGGGCGCTGGCAAGCAGGCCGACGGCAAGGCTACTACGGGTGTCAAGGTCGTTCAAGGAGTTACCATTGATGACCGAACCATTGGAAAGGGTCGAACTGTGAAGAATGGTGACACTGTGGGTGTTCGGTACATTGGAAAGCTGGCCAATGGTCAACAGTTTGATGGTAAGCGATGATCTCTCCCTGCTTCTTGGTGTGATGATATTTCCGCGGACAGACATGCTAACACTGTATACAGCCAACAAGAAGGGCAAGCCCTTCTCCTTCAAGGCCGGCAAGGGTCAGGTCATCAAGGGCTGGGACATTGGTGTTGTCGGCATGGCTATTGGTGGTGAGAGACGTCTCATCATTCCTGCGCATCTGGGATATGGCTCCCGCGGCATGCCCGGCATCCCCGCCAACAGCCAGTTGACGTTCGATATCAAGCTGCTCGAGATCAAGTAAGCTGTTAGGGCGTCGTGCATTGATGCTGTGGATGTCTTTCTTTTTTGTTTTCTTATGTCTGGTGTGTTTGATGTTTACAAGAGGTACTCCGACGGCCATTCTGATGTAGGGCTGGTACGGCTGGTACGACCTGGGCAACGGCGTTTGCCCTGCTACTGAACTTGTTCTGAATTTTGGTGCGACTCTGAGGAGCCTGGCACCCGATATCTTCTTATACTTGTATTTGGCGACATGCGAAGAACTGCGAGGTGGAAAATTGCACTCTTTGAAATATTGATAAGATCGAGACGAGGACCGCATTCGCGCGTGACGACGTTCATAACCGTCGTTGTGCCGTTGTTATGCTGCGATCAGGATAGACTGCTGTTGATAGGCGGCTAAGTAGGACTTATTTGTAGGAACTTGGGCGTGTAATGAAAATCATATTTCAACACAAGAGGTCGTGGTCTTCTTGGAGTGTCATCGTATGCCATTGAAAAGTTTGGTGCATTGTCGGCCGAGGCGGCAAGAGCGAACAAAGGTACGTCCTGGCAGTAGACTTCACGCAAGAGCAGACTACCCAAGACTGCCACAAGCATGGATCAACATGAAGTTGCAACCTGGCACGCTGCTGACAATCTCTAGTCGCCCGACGCAGGTAGGAGCTAAGATCATTTCCCGAATCTGGCTGTCCGTTGCTTTTTTACTTCTCATCCCAACAGTCGGTATCATCATCATCGTTGTCATGCTTCGGCTCTGACAGGCAGTCTTTATCAATACTCGCCCCAAAAAAGGGCCGCTGGCATCCAGCTCATGCCTTTATGGTAACCTTGCGGATGCTCTCAAAACATTCTTTACGTCATTGATCTCTGCGAGGTGAGCTGGGCGGCTGGGCCAGACGCATTCGGGTCATCGAGCAGTGATATTTTTTTTTGGGATATCTGGTAGAAGAACCATGGCCCCCAAGCTCATAGACAAACGAAGCAGCTGTCCCCTGTTGGATCCGGTTACCAAACAGTCCGCTGCTGCTCAGACGCCGATAGAAGAAAGGCGTGACGACGGACAGGCTGCGTCTGACACAAGCAGGCCTCGGCCCGGTACCGTCAAGGTTCTTTCCGAGATACGCGGCGCTATTCGTGCCCTCAAACGAACTCAATACAATTGTTCGTTTTACGGCTTCCACTGCCCAACAGACATGATCTCTTTCTGGGCTTTGCTGACTGAAATCGACGACCTACTAGGCTCAGATAGCTCAGCCGTTTATGAAGCGAATGGCACACGTACTTCATTGGCCAATCCCGAAGGACAGGATCTAACCATCAACCGCATCTCGCTTCTGAAACGCGGGCAAAGAGGCCTCTCACCAAAATCTCTGGTAAGAAAACTTGGACTTGACAACTTTGGGACGTTTTCGAATGCCACAGTAGTCCTTCGAGCTCCTTCGCTGCGAAGGCGGACTTCGCTGCAAATGCTGCCCAGTTCTCCGTCCCTTCCGCTTGGTGATGCGGTCAGTTCGATCTCTTCTCTAGGTACGGAAAAATCATCTGTCATTGGCAACAAGTCCACTGGAAAGACATCATTGGATTCGAGATACTCGGAGACTACACTCGCAAAAGTGACTTCGAGACGACGACGCAGTCGCAGGCATCCCTGGTCCAAGTCAAGTCCCGATGGGGGAGGCAATTTGCAAACCATTGTGGAGGGTTTGTACCAGCCACGGCCGACGATTGAAACTATTGAGAAAGCAGCAGCAGCCAAGGTCTTCCTGGAGACGTGCTTCAACAATAGCCTCAACAAACTCAGTCCGCGCACTGCTCGATTGCAATACTTGGAGACTCAGCTCTACTATAGTCCACACTTGGACGCGGCTGAAAAGAAAGCAATAAGACAATCGTTCTATTATCAAGAAACTTGTCATCTGAGAGAGGCCCGTGCAATCAAAACAAGGTCTCTCATGTCGCTGATGCAAGGGAAGCACTCACATGCTGAGAGCTATGAGTCACTGAAGATTCTTGGACGTGGAAGCTTTGGCGTTGTCAAATTAGTACGCGAGAAGGCTGACAGATCGCATGCATTCCCCCGACAAGTCTTTGCAATGAAGGTGATACGCAAATCGGACATGATTCGTAGCTGTCAAGAAGGGCATCTACGGGCTGAGAGAGATTTCCTGGTGGCGTCTGAAGGCTCCAATTGGTGAGCAACACAAGACCATTTCGTGATCAATTGCGAGCTTACCCAAACTCATTGCAAAGCTGACTGATATTCGTGTTCAGGGTTGTTCCTCTGGTGGCCAGCTTCCAAGACTTGACAAGTTTATATCTGGTCATGGAGTACATGCCAGGTGGGGATTTCCTCGGTCTCCTGATTCGAGAGAACATTCTACATGAATCAGTCGCTCGCTTTTATATCGCCGAGATGATCTTGGCTGTCGAAGAGGTCCACCGCTTGAAATTCATCCATAGAGATATCAAGCCTGACAATTTTCTTGTGTCGGCCTCTGGACACTTGAAAATATCAGATTTCGGCCTCGCATTTGACGGCAACTGGTCCCACGACATAGCTTACTTCAAATGCCAGCGATATTCTCTACTTGGGAAACTCGGCGTACGCGTAGATGGAGATGAACAAGACCAGAAGGAAGGCGCGAAAATCAGTTCGCAATTTCCTTGGCTACAGGCCATGAAGAAGGCTTTGAGTCGACATGAAATGGAGAGTGCAGACAGTGAGCACGATTTGCCTAGTCTACTGGGATGGAGGAACAGATGTGGCAATCGTATGTCTGCCAATTCGGTCGTCGGAACGAGTCAGTACATGGCACCAGAGGTCATAAAGGCGTGTAAAGGCTCAGAGTACGATGGAAGATGCGACTGGTAGAGCATCGGCATCATTCTGTATGAATGCCTGTACGGTCATACGCCATTCTTTGCCGACGACGGTCGACAGCAGACCAAGAACAACATTTTGGTAAGCATTATTTCCAAGCAAGCTGATTGATTCCAAGTAGGAAATGCTAAAAGAAGATGAAAGGATCACAAAAATCTATTTTCGTTTCCCCATCGACCTCTTGTAAGTGACAAATGCAAAGATTTGATCTTCAGATTAATTCAAGACAAGGAGATTCGGCTGTGTTCGCGGCGATACCGCTTGAAGGATCGCCGTCCGGCCTACGACAGAAGATACGCGGATATATTTGAGGGGCATGTGTTCCCTGACGATGCCGAAGACATCAAAGCCCATCGCTGGTTCAAGGACTTCCCTTGGGATCGCATACACGTCATCAGCCCGCCTTTCATCCCAAACATCACCAGCCTTGATGATACACATTATTTTGATGAGTCTGATCCATTCTCGGAAGCCATGGTTTCCTCAGATGACTCTGAAGCAGCGGATCCGAACCCAGAAGATATACGTTGGGTCCTTCGAGAATGTAGGCCAGTTGTACAGAACCTGGCCATCGAGCTACTCGCGACGCCTTACGATTCTGCGAGGCTGCGAAGCGCGGATCAAAGAATCGACAGGACTTTTGACATCACGCCGGGGGAACGGAAGACGCTCAAGACGTTTGTCCGAATGTACAAGAAGAAAGAGCGAAAGCGACCGAGAGACATACTGCTGCGAGACTCGAGGACGAAAGCGGTTGCCATGGGTGTGCGGAAGAGAACGGCCTTTACAGGGTATACCTGGCGACGGATGCGTCCGGGAGGCTATCTAGCCCCAAGTTTGATTCCGCGAGAAGCCAGCTCAGCTTTGAGCAAAAAAGTCTGACTAGCAGCTGGAAGAAGGATGCATATGTTCCATGATGGAGTTGAGTCAATCATTGGGGATGACAGATGGACAACCAGTGAGGTACATTACAGAAAGAAAAGACAAAAACAAACACCCAGCAAAACGGTACAAGGGCTAGTTTTACAATAGGATTATTAGTATGACTATTCTACAAGGTATTCGATACGTTGCTTTCTTGGCGAGAAGTGGTTCTAGGTCATGGACGCTCTTGCAATTGAATACGTAAACTCATCAAGACTCCCTTTTCGAAAGCGCGGCCGCCGCCCTGGCGTTTTCAATCTCCCACTGAAATTCCTTGAGCCCACGGATCTCTCTCGAAAAGAAGAGCAAAGCAAGTAGTCCATCTATCACGCCGGCGGTAAGGCCCACACTCGCCAACAACATGAGCAGAAACGCCACAAACTTGCGAGGACTGAACCAGACAGCAACCAGACAACAGATCCATAGAATGACTGCGACATAAAAGCGCACCCCTCGCCAGAATCGCTGACTCTTCTCGCGAGCCATGTACTTGTGCGTCATGGCCAGCATTTCATCATAATCTGCTAAAGTGAGAGTGCTGGTATGTTCCTGATTATACCGTAACTGCTTATCGAATGCTGTGGGCTCACTCGAGGAGGTGGATGAGGAGAGCGCGTGCCGCTGAAGCGTGACCCGCACGCCAAAGTGATCTGACAGAGAGCAGTTCAGTTCAGGGTGTCGACCCGTCATTTCGACGGCGGCGGATTGGACGACCCAACCGGACCCGGAGGAGAGGTCTCCCGTAGAGGCGAAGATGTAGTCGATGCGCTTGCCGTGGGGGTCTTCGGCGTGGGGATCCACGGGACAGGGATGTGTCTTGAGCTTCTTCTGGTCCTGCTTGGACCATCGCCAGGTGTTGTAGACGGTGTCGCTGGCGGCTCCGTTGAAGGTGAGGTTGAACTGGGCGGTGGGAATGGGGCGATTGCGTGCCTGTTCCTGGGGCTGGTCTGCGGCGCCGATGGAGCTATCTGGGTGGAGGACGCGCCATGTATCGCGGATGGGGGAGAGGGAGGTGATGATGCGGTGGGGGAGAGAGAGGGGGATCATGTTGAAGTCGCCCATGGCGACGACGAGGTTGCCTTTTTCTGTGGCGCTGCGGATGTGTTTGGCGATGTCCCATGCTTGGGCGGTGCGGTGGCAAAGGTAGGAGTCATTAGGGCCGCTCTCGTACGGCGCGTGTGTCTGGTTCTTTCGTATCAGGTATTATTCATCAAAAAGGGACAGGAGGGGAGATACGAATAATAGCCACGGGATTGGAACATGTTGCGCTTCCTCTGGAGAGCCTCTGGAGAGAATAAATGATGCTTTCGGAAATCACTTACATGCGTGTTCAGCACCTCCACCACGTCCCGTGGCCCGGACCCAAACCTCACTCTCGCCGACGCAACCCCCTTCCCGACATACCAATCTCCTCTCCAAAAGGCCGTTGGCCGCCCATTGAGCACGTACGGAAACATGCTACTCTCCTCTAGGGGCCAGCGGCTTAGAATGGCCAGACCGCCACCGAAGCTCCCGCTGTGGTAGAACTTGCCGTGAGGGAGGAACTCCCGCGTGGCGTCTCGCACGGCGAGATAGTCCTCCTGGACCCAGCATTCTTGGAGGCAGACGATATGGGGACGGGGTTCCAGAAGAGCGATCTGTTTGCCGATTTCGACAAGGCGAGCATGACGGAGGGCAGAGATGTGCAGGAGGCCCCAGCAGTTGAGGGTCAGGAGGGTGATTTCCGAGGGAGGAGGAGCATCGTCGTCGTCGTCGATGGTGGGGATGGGTTTGGCCATGGGAGAGAGGTGCTAGAGTGATGGGATCGTGTGGACGTGGAGCTTGGTTGGCTTGCGTGCTTTACCAGAGGCTGCTTCTGCGTTTACGGACACGATATATTGTTGCTGTTGCTGTTATTCTTGTCGTTGTTGTGTAGTTGGGAGATAGGAGCTATGTATGTACATACTACGAAATCAGCCCAGGAGGAGCAGGGTTTGAATTGACACGTGATGGCTTTTCGCAAACGAATTTCAGAGATGGCAGGTGCAAGATGGCAGTGCTTGTCTCTCGCCATCGTAACACGATACAGCTTCAATAGCCGAGGGTCTGTCTTCATTTTGTGCATTTTCTTTGCGGTTTCTCGAGCTTGTTTCTCTCTTCATGGAAGAGTCGAGACGTTGGCATTGAGAGATTGGTGCTCGGAGAGGATGTGACCGGTTCGTAGGGGTTGTCTTCGGCTCCACTTTTACAACCGCTTCGCAATCAGTTCTAAGAAGTCAAAACCTAACGGAGAGGTACCTACCCTTTCATCCTTCATTCTTGACCTCGAGGACTCTTGCTGAAGCCTCAACTTTCCCCCACAACGACAGCAGCCATGGCGTCCGACAAGGCCAATAAACCGATGCGAAAGCTTGCAGTCTCTGAGTTGGCAGGATCATGTCGTCTTGTAGACTTCTGACTCGCTCAGTGATGTGGCCGAAATGCCGCTAACATAAGCTGCCGTCGTCATGTCAATCTGGTAAAACTGCAAGGGTCCTTCTTCGGGAGGCATCATCATCTTGGGCCAGCGGATGGACCATACCGATCCCCTGGGTCGTGCCACAGTTACATGCTACATGCAGCTGCTACAGTAGCTCACTGATGACTGGTGGAAAACAAGTAGGCCAGGCGAACAGCTACAACCTACCTATGTTATGCATCGAGGTTCCAGCGCTCCGGTGGCAACGTTAGAAGTTCGTTTGATCTCGGGCAGCGAGTGTTTCTGATGAGGGGCTAAGACATCGACACCGATAATCGACATCAGAGTCGGTTCAGAAATTCCTCTTGGGTCACGGGTGTGATAGCCTGGCTCCAGCGCCGCCGTCGGGTGATATGCCCAATCCCGTTGCGCCATGGAAGACGGCAAACGAATACGTATTGTACAAGTTCCTGCGAAGTATTCTATGTAGTTACCTCGGTCGCACATGTGGCTGCGATGCCCTCCAATGGGATTATCCAAGAGAGATTGTAGTTTGCTGCCGCTGCGTTCATGTGATTATTCCATGTGATATATCATATTAGCGGTGCTGCAACATGGTCTCGACTCTCGAGGCTGGAAGCGGATCACTTGGGCCGCGCGAGGTGATAATTACGGTTCGAACATATGTCTGCCATAGACTCTGAACTGGAGCAAGCTTTCATTTCATAGGAATGGTACCTGAAGAGAGTGGAGGATGAAGCGGACCATATAAGCGTCTCTCGACGGGTATCAACGACTGTTGCAGTGATATACATGTGTCTTCCTAGAGTTGATCATGTATGGACTATGGACATTCATCCGGAAGAACGGACTGAAGATCACTGGAACAATTCAACAAGAATTGGGATTGACAGTTCGACGCGGCGAATACTGAAGTACATGACGATCCGTCGGTTCAAGCTGCTATTGCATTATATCCGAATCATTGATCCCTTCGACAATGCCGATCATCTCAGTCGGCAAATCTCACGAGTGACTAATTGGTCTAATCGAATCCAGCCGGGTCTGAAAGTCGCTGTAGATGAATGTATGATTCGCTTTACTGGAAGATCTAGTGCAAAGGTTACAATGCCCAGGAAACCTCAAGATCTGGGTTATCGCTGATCATGGCTACTTTGTGCATTCGAGCTTCCACCTGCAGGACGAACACCGGATATTAGATTCCGCCAAGAGGCCCAGAAGCCCAAGATGACTGCCACTCGACTCAAGCTGTGGTATTGGACTTGGTGCGGCGCTTAGAAACAAAAAACCACCATGTCTTTTTCGACAGTCTCTTCACCGCGGTGTGGCTCCATCGAGCACTAAGACGAGACAGCAATGATGCTGCATGCATGCAGGAACAGCCCGTCTAAGTGGCGGCATCTGGGGTGAATTCAGACAATCGAACATACTAGATGATACCGGCAAGCTCGATTGGCCCTACAATTCACTGGAGGCAAATCCAAGTATTTTGGATTGCCTGATATCATCCCAGATACCGCTATTTAGACGGGCTGTTCCGGTAGCAGCATTGCCGTCTCGTCGTAGTGCTCTAATAAGGAGTTCGACCTTGGTAAAGAGATTCTAAAGAAGATGTGGTGATTCTTTTTTGCTAAGCGTCGAATCATGTCCAACGCACAGCTTGTGTCGAGTGGCAGGCTGCAGTCATCTTGGGCTCCACGGAGTAAGGTCGGAGGTTCGTTCCTGCAGAGGTGGAAGATTCATGCATGAAGTAGCTGTGAGGAATCGGATATCCCTGCCGACCCGACCAAAAGGTCAGAACACTAAGCTGATGAGAACCAGCTTAGTGCGGGATATATAGGTACATGCTGGCTTTGCAGCCGACGGACAGAGCAGTTACGGGTAACCGTCACAGTAGCCATGATCAGCGATAATCCAGCACTTGAGGCCTTCGAAGATACGTTATCTAGGTACTGTGACCTTTGCGCTAGATCGTCCAGTGAAGCGGATCATGCATTCGTCCACAGCGACTGTCAGACCCGGCTGGAAGAAGTCAGTCGCAGCCTGTTGAGTAGACTCGAGCGGCTATGGAGCGGGCATTTCTCCGTCATAATAGATGGAAGATGACTGGAACGATTTTGCAAAAATTGGGGTTGGCTGTTTGACACACCCAACTCCTGAAGTACATGACGTTTCGTCGCTTCAAACTGCTATGTATTCCGTTATAGTCACCCGTGAGATTGGTGAGACGACTGAGCAGGTATCAATAACGAGATAGCAGCTTGAATCGACGAAACATCTTGTAGTATTCGGTGCCGTCGGATAGCCATGTCCGGTTTTTGTGAGTCGTTTTAGTAATCTTCAATCCAAGTTAGCGAAATCAGCCTCAATGCTCTCGAGTCTCATAACGGAAGCTAGCTGCCAAGCAAAAAGGGGATAAGTTCAACCCTTTTCAAGCCCGCTGATCAAAAATGCCCATATAAATGATGAACGAGAATGGCTAGGGAGACAAGCATCTCTGCAAAAGCGTTGATATCCCACGAAAGACGCCTATGTCGTCCACCTCATCGCTTGAGTACTCTGATTCGGTCGCATTGCCGCGCTGTTTCACGCGGTATGGAGCCCAACTATTCGTCCAGACAACCCCATTGTCAATCGGAAGATTCGGGGCAAAATCGATGGGAGCTGCAAGATCGAGAGGGCTTTCGATCAGTTGGCGTAAATAAGGAGTTGAAAATTATCGCCTCTTTGCTTTGCAGTCGTGAGAGCTTTGAGACTGGTTGCATAGGTACCTATGTATAGAAATCAGCCAGTACTGTTGGAGGAGTCGTTGATTCAAGCTATGTAGGCCGCGAGCTTATGTACTACGTGAACTGCGATGAGGCCATTTATTTATGTGTACAGTGTCCATGCTCAGTCGCGACTCGCGACAGGACAAAGCCCTAACGCGTGAACGCGTTTCTACGCCGTGAAGCGTTCGTGTGATATGTTGTAACTTGAATGTATACTCCGTACAGTGGTTCGAAATGACAATGAATTGTGAAGTCCCCACGTTAACCGGTCCCACTTTTCCGCCTCGCCTTTACCTTGGAGTTGAGGGCACTCAAACCCTCGACATCTTTCAGAGCTCACAAACATTGTCCATCTGCCCCTGAATCGATCGCCCAAACCATTTGCATTAAACCACAAGAATTCTTGTCGCAAGCCCCAACAAAAATCCACACCAACAGCAGCGATGTCGTCCGAGAAAGCGAACAATCCCATGCGGGAGTTGAAGATTCAGAAGCTCGTTCTGAATATCTCCGTCGGCGAGTCCGGTGACAGATTGACCCGTGCCGCCAAGGTGCTCGAGCAGTTGTCTGGGCAGACACCCGTCTACAGTATGCGCAATCCTCAATGGATCTACATCTCGACAGTAAGCGGTAATTAATTCAGTGTCTCAACAGGCAAGGCCCGCTATACCGTCCGAACGTTTGGTATCAGACGCAATGAGAAAATTGCAGTCCACGTGACCGTCCGTGGCCCCAAGGTGAGCATCGCAGACGAAATTTTTCCAGAGCCTTAATACCTAGGTCTTCAGGCCACCTCGCGGGATTCTGCGCCAGACTAGCGAGCTAACCGCGGCTCTAGGCCGAGGAAATCCTCGAGCGTGGGCTCAAAGTCAAGGAGTACGAGTTGCGAAAGCGCAACTTCTCCGAGACTGGTAACTTCGGATTTGGTATCAGCGAACACATCGATCTGGGTATCAAGTACGACCCCTCAATCGGTATCTACGGCATGGACTTTTACTGCTGTATGACCCGCCCTGGAGAGCGCGTCTCACGCCGCCGTCGCATGAAGAACACCATTGGTGCCAGCCATCGCATCAAGCGGGACGAGACTGTGAAGTGGTTCAAGCAGAGGTTCGACGGCATTGTCCGATGATCCTGATGGTAGGGGATCTTGACTTTTTATTTGTGTTTTTTTACGATGTTCATGACGATGCCAGTCAAAAGGGGGGTAAAGGAGTTCCGCGGTCATGTTTTTACTTCGTCTTTCATAGCACCCGCTCGACCCAAATCGGGTCGATGCAACGGCCTCAGAGACCGACCGGCGCCTATGCCGGCTTCCATAATGACTCTTTTGCATGTGATGTCTCCAAAAATGGCAGAGGATTTCTGCATTTTCGCACATGGAGGGGGTGACTGCATGCGCCCGTATGCTTAGTCTGTGTCACAAGACGTTAATCATATCAACATCTGTAGACTGAGTTCAATCGTAGTCTCAAACCGGCGCATGCCGCTGGTCAGTAATAATGATAGGTATGTCAACCGTTTGGGCGAGACATATTGATTGTGTCCGACGGTCGCGCAGCATAGATCGGGCTTGCCCAATGAATCTCCCGTACTCGCCGCGCGCCTCGATCTCGCATTGCTTGACGCGAGATTGATAGGCTGATCAGTGATGGCTGTTATGATTGCACGAACACTGATTTTGGAAGACTTCACTGGTAATAATGAGGCTATGTAGCGGCGGTCGCCGGTAGCACTGGGCGGTAGGGATGTGGGATTTACACTTTGCTGGACTTGGGTGGGAATGGAAATAGGGAATTCCCAATTTCGGTCCCAATTCCCATGCGAAATTCGGTCTGGGTGGGTCCACCCAAAGAGGAACAATGCCCGGGAAAAAGTTTTTTAGGCATTGGCAGTGAAGAATAAAGAAATTCTTTGCCTGCCCTCATCAATGAGTCAGATATTTTGCAGTTATTCGTGTATCAGCCAAACCTCCCACCTTCGACCCCTGAGTTCTGACTCCTAAGAGTAAGTCCTAACATGTCTGACATGTTCAACTTCTCATCGCCACCTGAAGCCTCGAATGATGGTTTTCGTCCTAACATGATTCGTGTATCAGCCAAACCTCCCGCCTTCGACTCCTGAGTTCTGACTCCTAAAAGTCTTAACATGTCTAATAGGTAACATGTTCAACTTCTCATCGCCACCTGAAGCCTCCAATGATGGTTTTCAATTCGACGCCTCGGCCTTGCAAGGGCCCAATGTCTTACTCCCACACGATGGCAAGGCGCCGACTCAGGTTACGTTACGGTAACGGCCCTTTCAACAGATGTTGGAACCGCGGGGACAGCGCAGAACAAACGGCACAAGAATCCGGCATTCCTCAATTTCGTCCAAGTGCAAGCTGGCCTGATGTGCAAAGCCTGCGATTCCGTGCTGAAGACCAAGGATCTGGAGCGGATCATGGGGCACCTTTGTAAGTGCCTAAAGGCGCGACCCGGTGACAGGGCAGCTGCAGTAAGTGTCTACGAGCAACGCTATCAGAAAAAGAAAAATGCGAGTCGTCTTTCCATCGTTACTTCCTCCCCCAGCGCTGCTTTCGTTCGTCCGGCCCCTACGACTATGCATAAATGGGTTGACTGCGTGTCGAAGTCAGACAAGGAAGACCTCGACAAGGAACTTGCCATGACTTTTTACCATCTAGGACTGCCATTCAGCCTTGTTGGGGCGCCACCCTTCGTCAATCTTCTGAATAAACTACGTCCCGGGTACAAACCGCCTACGAGATATTGTTTAGCGAATGGACTACTCGATAGTTCTTATAACAAGATCTCGGCTGATGTCGAGGCCATCAAGAAGAGCGATGAGGGTGCGCCTCTCACCTTGGTCACCGACGGCTGGACAAACACACGTGGAGAGTCTATCACAAACTATATGCTTGTGACGCCAACGGGGAAGGGCATATTCCAGAGCTCAGAAGCAAATGGGACAGAGAGGCACACCGGCGAATATGTTGCAGAGCAAATCCTCCAAGTGATCAAAGATGTCGGAGCGGACAAGATAAACGCGATTTGCACCGATACGGCCGCAAATATGAAGAAGGCCGGGCATTGTCTCGAGCGTGCATCCACACATCCACGCCATTGGGTGCAATTCGCACTTCTTGCCATTCAAGTTCTCCTGCGTCTGCTTCAAATTGGCGTAGGGAACATGATGGTTGCGAAACCACTTTGAAACCTCCAAGGCCTGCACAACAATACCGTTCAAGTCTGGAAGCGTCAGCACGTCCTTGAGCAGTAAATTCAGCTGGTGCGAATTGCACCCAATGGCGTGGATGTGTGGATGCACGCTCGAGACAATGCCCACGGCCTTCTTCATATTTGCGGCCGTACCGGTGGATTCGGTGCAAATCGCGTCCATCTTGTCCGCTCCGACATCTTTGATCACTTGGAGGATTTGCTCTGCAACATATTCGCCGGTGTGCCTCTCTGTCCCACCCACCCAGACCGAATTTCGCATGGGAATTGGGAACGAAATTGGGAATTCCCTGTTTCCATTCCCACCCAAGTCCAGCAAAGTGTGAATCCCACATTAGGTACTTAATAACGATGTATACCCGGGTGTACGTGCAAATAGTTCTATAGACATATGCTTCTCTCAATCCAATGTTCCTGTTGCCCTTGTTCCTCGTGCGCGTTGCTTAGTACTTAGTCTTACACGTCACAGCTCAGTAGTGACTTCTGAATTTCTGTGTCATTGACTCATTGGAATGAGTGTATATCTGCAGTATGGCATACTTGTCTTGAGTTCTCAGTTCTGAGGAGTTCTCACACTGGGGGGTGCACGTGCAAATAGTTCTATAGAGATATGCTTCTCTCGATCCAATGTTCCTCGTGCGCGTTGCTTACACGTTACAACTCAGTAGTTACTTCTGAATTTCCGTGTCATTGACTCATTGCAACGAGTGTATGTCTGCAGTAATAGCATGGCATACTTGTCTTGACTTCTCACTTTGTTGCGAAAGATTCATGAATGACATCAAACGTGAGGCAGAAGGCGCCTTGGCAACTTAGTTATTGAGCAACTGCCATGTATATGATGTGTAATATGTATCACACTTTATAATGTGCATGTATCTTCTTCTTATCAATACCCGGACGTCGTGGCCCGTTGGCGACTAGGTAGCAACCGGTGTTGCTCCAGGGTGGCAGCAAGTTTGATTTTGAACGCAACGACGAAGAAGTTCTGATTTCTGATGACTCATCATGTCATGTGTAGCATGAGCTAGGCCTAAAACGGAAGTATCAGTGGGGTATCACTCAATTAGGAATAGTTATTACCCATGGGAATTAAGCAAATCGGCCAAATCACACGATTTCCGAGAATCTAAGAATTCCCTATTTCCCTGTGAAAGGCGAAATGGGAATTCCGCCCACATCCATACGGGGCGGAGAAACCCATGACGTGACGTTGAACTTTGAAGAGAGACTTGCTCAGCAGTCAGCAGCGATATCGGGCGACTACCTAGCTCCGATCCTATATCGCCGCAAGCCGAGATTGCCAGCCCGTTTGCTTTCAGGAATCAGGAGGAGCCGGGGTCGCCTTGTTTGTTGGATAGAATCGCCGGACACGGAAGACAGAGTCGCCAGAACCCATACTGAATACCACATGATAAAAGTGATGGGCGCAACTCAACAAGAGCGCCTCTCTTTCGGTTCGTTGGCTGTTCCGGTATCGACAAACTCGTGCTCCGTTGCCGGACCAGGTACGTACGTACCTAGGTACATATGGTACGGAGTAGGTCATAGTACATAGGTACCTAACAACCCCCAGTGCCCAGTGCCCACACGCGTCCTTTGTTCTCCTCGGCTCGGCATTCCCCCTTTATCGGCGACAGGCCAAAAGTCCGGTCGGAAACGAGCTCAGAAACTCACCTTTGGCTGGCAGGGCAGCTGTGGCCGAGATCCCTGGTTTCCGGCCTTGACACAGTTTTCCCAAGATCTTCTCGATGGAAACACACAACAACAGCAACAACAACAACAACAACAACAACAAAAACGCACATAAAAACTACAAAGTAATAGGGGAGACATATGTACTCCGTATAACATACCTCTCCGTACATACAACATGCACCGGCTATGTATGTACTCCGTACACGGTTACAGCAACTGCAAGGCTTGTCCCCACTGGCGAGACGAAACCCTCCGAGCTCGCGCGAGATCGCGCACCCGGGAGGGTTTTGTTTTTCTGCGGGCCTCGGGAACTCGGAAAAAGAAGGCAAGGCAAGGCAAGGGGACCCAAAAAACGCAAGGGGGGGTGCCGAAACCCGCTCCCCCAATCGATCGCGGAAGAAACAGCTTTCTACGGAGTGGATGTACCTAGGTACTCCGTAGGCTTATTATTACGGAGTAGACCTTGTGGTGGCGACATGTTCTTCACTTTCAAAAGTTTCCAAGTTGTCCACCAGAAGAGGCCAAAAGGGGGGGGGGGGGGCCCCCCCCCCCCCCCCCCCCCCCCCCCCCCCCCCCCCCCCCCCCCCCCCCCCCCCCCCCCCCCCCCCACAGCCGTCACAGCGTCACGGATTCACGGTTCCGAAAAAGTCTATTTTCCGTTTTTGGAAGAGACTTCGTCGTCGTCGACCTATGAAATGAGCAGAGCCGGCGGCCCCCCCAGATTGGGAACTTGTCAGTTAAGGAGTTAGAGGTAGGCGCCGGCGGAGGGGAGTGTCCGTTATCGCTCCCCGGATTTGGTGGTGCTCGTGTTTGGTGGCAGTTTTCTCGATATGCGATTCCCGGGTGCGCGTTTGCTTTTTTTATCTTTTGTCTTTGTCTTTGCTTTTGCTTTTTGTTGCGCTGCGCGGTGCTGCACTAATTGCTCGCTCTTCTTGCTCGTCGTTTGTGGTTATTCTTGTCAGGGGCCTACGTATACGGTATACATACCTGCATACATTATCTGGTCTTGGGTAACATTATAACACATCAGCTGCCGTGCGCCTCGTCTCTTCGGTGAAACCAGCGATCGTACAAGGCGGTTCTTGTTGTGTGGTTCTTTATCTTTCATGCACTGATACCGAGGCAGGGCCTGATTTCGTTCGTTGGGTACTTGCGACTGACTGCCTTGTCATATCAGACTGACTTGACTGGTACGGCTCAGCTTGTCCGTCCTACATTATCCTGCCTCTGTCCCTCTCGAACGGCTTACTTGTCGCTCGTTCTTCTCTTCTTGTCCTTTTTACTTATCGCTGTTTTCAACCGGTTCACCTTTGTTCATTCCATCAAATTCGCGCTGTTGCTGCGTGCGTTCCTCGTTTATCATCCGCCTACAACATCCGAGTCCCGACTCGCCATCCGTGGATCGAGAAGCGACAACGGCTCTGTTTGGGGGTTTTGAGTCCGACACCGCCCGCCCGTGCGCATCCTTGACGAGAACCACGAAATCTACAATAGAAGAAAGAAATACGAGAAAGAAACGACGATAGAAAAGAGGAAGGAAAAAAAAAGGAGACAATAACATAAAACAATAATTCAAAAAGCAAACATGAACTGCATTCTCAAACAACATACCGTCTCGCAACAACTCATCCAAGTCGCCGTCTTCACCTTCAAACCATCCCTCCACCAAACGACCAGCAACGAACTCCCCCTCTCCTTCCGCGATGTCTGTCGCCGCCTCCAAGCCATGCCCGGCGTCTCCTCAAGCTACCTAGGCGAACAACTCGAGCGCCGCGGCCGCTGGACATGGGTCATACGCTGGGCCTCGGCAGCTGCCCACGATGCGTTCCTCGCCTCCCCGAGCTTCACCCGCTGGATCGCCTCCTTCCGGTCCGTCGTCGACACATATGTTTTCTGGAAGGCCGTTGTGCGCGGAAGTCTGAGCGCGGCGCTGAATGCCCCCTGCACCGAGGTGTTTACCGCGTATGGCGCGTCGGATCGGTGGCTGGAGATGCGCATGAAGCCCTTTGCGGAGAGTGTGGAGGCGGCGCATCTGCCGGGCCATCATGGCTGATGCGGCGCATCCGTCTGAGGGGAAGACGGTGAGTCTGATGCTTGGGTGGGATAGTAGTAAGGGGGCTCATTTGGCGGAGAGGGCTGGGGAGACGGGTTAGTAGCATCCATCCATCTATCCATCCATCCATCCATCACCAACACATAATACCATACACACACACACACACACACACAGAGACACCCGTCGATAGACATCATACTTCACTACGCCATCAGGTCTACGTGTAGTGTAGTCGCTGGCACATTTAGCAGCACTCACCAACCATGCTGAGTTGACTAGACTAACACGCACGTGTAGTACTCGACAGCAATACACAGCTCAGAAAAGAGGTCAAATCAACAGACATGGTCAGTTCCTTCCTTCTTGTTAAGTAGAACATCTAGCGTGGAATACAGAATGAGTTTGAACAAACGCGCAAACACACACAGAGGACAAAGCGCTGACACCAACCCACAGTACCACGTTCAGCTAAAAAGACTCGAAAACATGTATCCCCCACCCTTTTCATATCGTCACGCATGATTTATGATTAAACAGGCACGAGCACTACCTGCCCGCCATTCTTGTTCTTATACATTGTTTTAGATGGGGGTTCCGCGGTTAAAGAGGGCAGGCAAAGATCCTGCTTAAATTAGATACCGAAGCGTTGAAATTAAACCGTATTTGCAATTCAGATCGTGTACTCCAGAGTCGAGGGGCTCAACCAGGCAAGGAGGCATTTGACACAACATAACTCACTCATTACATATGTTGTACGCGACCGTGCTGTCCGTACATCACTACATAGGTACCTACCTATATCCATCTGTGCTCTGGGATAGCCCCTCACAAATGTCGCAAGTTCGCAACCCTCACAAAAAAACAAGCACCATGATTCTGCCCCACGGGCCACACACAGTCTTACGCTCGTCACGGAACAACACATGAAGACATCAATAATACTCTTGTTTATATGCAGCCCAGGATACTGCCCATAAAACTCCATTTCTCTTTCTGGCCAACAGGATAAAAAATCCCATCAGCTGCGATGTTTTGGCCCACGAAAAAGAAATATCATACTAGGAGACACCAAGATAGAGAACAAATACCAATGAAAAGAAATAACAGTTTCCCTCATCGACGCCCACTGTCCTACCATACTCGGGCGGTCATAATGGGACCGCAACACGAGCAGGACCACGAGAATAAGACGCCATCGTATCTTTGCAGTGTTTGCTTTTAGTTGTTGCCCGCCGCCCACTTCGAAGACGCCTCTTGATGATTGCGCCTTCCACGTCTTCCCATACTTCTTACAACATGGACAAGCAACAACGCTGTGTCATGCATCTCAACTTACTCTTTGTAACAAACCCCGCCTCGCCATTTATACACGATGCTTTTCCGATTCTGTCATAGCACGCTGGTTAGCTTACAACTTGTCTCTTTCGAGAGCTCCCTTTTGAGGCATGGGAAATACGGAAACAATTCATTGTGGGGAGTGCTTACCGAGTCTGGAATAGAGCATGTACAACGCCATCCTGTTGCACTCCTCAGTGCCGGTAATGGTCACCAGCCTCTCATTACTATTATCTTGAGGCTCGTTGATCTTTATCACACTGCCGCTCATCTGGCGTATCTCATTAATCTTCTGGCCGCCCTTGCCAATGATGGCGCCGACCATGTCGTTGGGGATGTATATTTGTTGTGTCAGCGGTCCACCAGGCATTCCCGTGTGCATCGGCTGTCCTTGGGGACCTGCATGCTGTTGAGGCCCAACGTGGGGAGGCATATGCTGTTGAGCATGGGGCGCTCCTCCGTATCCCGCTTGTGGCCCGCCGTATTGCATAGCCGCAGGGTTGGGGGCAGCTCCTCCGTGGGGGAAATGCGGTTGGTAAGCAGTTGGGGCCATCTGCGTGCGACGATCTTGGTGACGACCATAGTTTTCAGTTCGGCCATAATGGCCACTTGCTGGCTGAGGCGAGTATGGAACGACCTGCATGCCCCCAGGAATCGAACCAGCCGGTGCACCACTGCGGGTAGCATAGGCAGAAGCGGCTGGGCCGCCGAATCGTTCGTTGAGCTGCTCGAGCAGCGTGCTGCCCACGTAATACGTGGCAATATGCACCGCGTCAGCAACCCCCATCACTACCAAAGACCGTTCGCTGGACATGGGCAGGCAAGAATCTGAGGCGTTGAGCCGAGCGCCTGAAGCCTCCTGGATCTCCCGAATCCTGGCGCCTCCCTTACCAATGATGGAGCCGATGAGGATGTGCGGGATTAAAAGGCGAAGCGGGTACGTCTTGGACGAGGCAGTCGAAGCCTCGGTAAGAGGCTCGTTGTTGAGTGTGCGAATAATCAATCCAAACGCCTACCATCATAAACGTCAGTCACAGAGAAACAACAGGTGTGTTGGGGTTAGTGGTCCAACCTTGGCAACAGCATCCACTATACCGCTGACTGTCAAGATGCGCTCAACGGCACCTTTTTGATAGTCGCTGACGGTGCATTTAGCATTCGACATTTTTCTAATCTTGGACACGTTCTCGCCGCCTTTGCCAATAATCGTGGCGGCTTCAGGACTAGAAATGACAGCACGAATGTGAATCCAGCACGTCTCATCATGAGCGGCGGCTGAATTGACAGCCTCTTCACTGGCTGCTGCCTGCGCGGCCGACATACCAGGCGCCTTGCCATCGCCAGCAGCGTCTGTGGGAGTGGCCGTTGCAACTGCAGTTGCAGCTGCAGTTGTAGGGGCGACAGACACAGACGGGGAGTCAGGGACAGTGGCGCTGGCACCGGCAGCGTCATCTGCATCGGGAGCGACCGGTGTGGTGCCGTTTGTAGCCTTGTCTCCATTCGTGTCGACAATGTCCAATGTGGACTCTTTGGCCTCCATCTCCTCATCGGGCTTGATGACTTTATTGAGGGCTGGCCTCTTGGCATCGGGTTGATCTGTCGCGCGCGAAGGCGACGAAGCCTCCTCCTCCTCAAGAGGACGCTTGGTCGAGGTTGAAGGTGGCGGGGAGGGAGACATGTTGGTTATGTTGTTTGTAGTTGGCGTGGTATCGATGTGCTTGATGTAAGAACGTAATCACAAGTACCACGGGGTATTCGAGGCGCGTCTTCCGTTCTTCACTTAAGGCAGAGAGCTAGGATTTGCAAATTGCCAGGATCTCTTTTTTTCCTCTGTATATTCAACGCCTTTTTAATCTACACTCAGGGGTTTTCAAAGGAAAACGTGCTGGTGTAGTGACGAGTTCGTTGGGATCGAGTGAGAGTTTATTGCGCGTGATGTGACTGAGTGGTTTGACTTGACTTTAAATGTCGCGATGACGAGGAGCGGAAGGCGCAGACCAAGGGTGTAAAGGCAAAGGGTCAAGAGGTGTTAAACAGAAAGGGTTTCGAACGACGTTCAAAACTCTTTCGGCTTGGAGGCTGAATCAAAAGGGTGCCGAAGCGCCAGAAGCTTTCTGCAGTAGAGCAACTTCCCGGTGATGGAGTATCAACTAAGCGGGAGAAGGGAAGAACGTGCGATGATAGTGTTGCTTGGCTGGCAAACAGATAGGAGATGGGAGATTCCCGAACGAGGATATGGAAGAGTAAAGCTTTGAGCTCGAACCAAACCTTCGGTAAGCAGACTTGTCCTCTTCGATTATTGTTCCTCAAAGTTGATGATCGAACGTCGTTGGCAATCGGGCCAGACGGCGAGGGTTGCAAATGAAGCTGGTTGATGCAGCCCCGACCGAGAGAAAACAGGGAGGTTCAGGATATGTATCGCAAAGGGCGCAGTGGGAGCCGATAACAGGGTCCACGGCGTAGCAGCGCGGTAAGTAGTATCGAGCAGGTGTCGAAATTTCGAAGCTCAAATGAATCGCAAGAAGTTCTTGATGATCGACCACATGCACGATGAAAATCAAGCCGTCGCGATGATGAGGGCTGTGTCGGTGGATGGAATCAAGAAGACAACTCGGGCGGAGAAATGATGGAGAATTCAGCGGAGCCTTTTGTGGAAGGAAGGCAGCTGTTACAGCTTTCCCGCTCTGCGCGAGTGCAAAAATCACGTGCACGCGCCTTCCCTGCCGAATGTGAGACAGAAATGGCAGGTGCGTCCGATTCCCCACTTCCCTAGTCGCGTTGGGGCGGCGCGGCCTCAAGAAGGCCTCATTGAGACAAACAGATTGAAGCAATCTAAATTTGTAAATTTAATCAACGGACGGGGCCATAATCTGCGGTGAGGGTGTGTGATGTATTTGAATGTTTGCATGTGGGAGCTTTGATGTCAGTGTACTCCGTATGCTTGCGTAACTCTAGATCTTAGACCCATCATCAGGTTGGGGATGAGCCCCCTCGGCTTCCTTTTCCTGGCAAAGAAGATTTCGGACGGGCGAATTTCTGGCAACACTGCATAACGCCAACTGCAGCTTTGAACGGCCCGTCTGCTCTTGTCGACGTTTGGCCTCGTACGTGATCCACGAGTGACACAACCCCAACGTTCCCGGTACATGCGTGCATGGAATTGATTACGCGCAATGGAAGAACAGTCGCGCGATGCCGAGACCGACATTTATGCCGCCAATTTGGACTACACTTTGAGAGAGCTTCAGCGCAAAGTGCGCGAACATCAGGAAGAGTTAAACAGCGTAAGTACGTGTGTGTGCATGCATATATGTTTACCCTTCTCGCTCAACGCGTCTTCGTTCATGCTCACTAATTCTCGCTCAGCTACGCTCTACTCAACATGACTTGCCGCCTCTGACGGCCGAAGATCAAGCCATCGTCATTAAGAATGCACTCACCAACATCAACGCGTCGGAGCCATTTCTGCCCTTCGCCGGCTCAGTGCTACCCGCCCTCCTCGCGCTCCGGCGCGCTCACCAGACCATCGTCGAATCCAGGGCCTATCTAGAGTCTGAGGCCGGCGCGGCCGATTCCGAGAGAAAGCAACTCGAATCAGATCGCACCAACCTCAAGGACCACCACTTACTGACCGAGGCACTCAGCGCCCGCATATCAGCCCTTAGAGAGGAGTTGCGGTCCAAGGCGGAGATGAGGCCCGAGGACAGCGCGCGCGAGAAAATGGACGACTTGAGGGCCAAGAGGAAGAAATACGTCGAGGAAACGAAAAGCCTCATGAAGGCGCTGCTCGATTTCAATGACAATCAGCTTGCGCCCATGCTTGCGGCAGAGGAACTAGGCGGGCCCGTCGTAGGAGAGATGATGGAAGTTGATCCCGATGAACTGGCCGCTGGGTTCAACGACAAGGGCAAGCCCATCAAGGCGAAGGGCGCTGATGGAGACAAGAGACAGAGACGCATAGACGAGATTTGGGGCGCGCGCAACACGCGCCAGCAGGATAGGTCGGACGGGGACGAGGAGATTGCCACGGCGGGGAGAGAGATGCGCGACCTCATGGAAGAATTGCTGAATCGGCTGATGCAAGCAAAGGGGGACAACTCGGCGTCGTATGTAACGCTGGAGAGAGAGTCTGCGGCAGCGAGATTCTTGGTACGGTCCAAAGTGGCCCAGTTTCATCCCAAAGATGCAAACAGGTTACGACTAATCGACTTTGGGAGGGATCTGGAGAATTGAGAGGGAAGGAGCTTTTCTTGTTCTCATTAATAAAGTAGATTAATCTTGAGGGGTCTTAAAACAAAAAGCAACAGATCTCATGGCCCCTCATGACAGGAATTAACGCATAGGTCTCATGAAAAAGAAAAGAGAAGACAGAAGATCAGAAAACACTACATTGGGATCTCCTGACCCCTCTCGCAGGTCTCCCAGCTCAATAAGCAGGCACACCTTCGAAAGTATGAATACGACATGACGCATTTCAATCCCCATTTCGAAAGAAGTTCACTCGCACGCCAGAAGCAAAGCCATTCCAAAATCCCACATACAATACAGTACATCCTTTGCTGACATGTCTAAATCATCTCTTATAATTGTGGCCGCCCTATGGCCTCTACCACATGGTCCATACACCAGACTCGTACTGCGTTTCGTTCTGGGGCTCCTCTGCGGGCGGTGCGTGTTGAGGCTTGGGTTTGCCTTTGGATTTGCCTTTCGACTTGCTTTTGGGGTTAGGATTGGGGTTGGCATTTTCTTTGACGTCGGTATAGGCATTAGCATTAGCATTAGCATTAGCATTAGCACTGGCATTGGCCTTGGCCCAAACATCGTCATCGGCATCAGCATTGACATGACTGTCGCCCCATTGCTTCTTTCGTGTGTCACGCGCACCAGCGTTGGCCCAAAGGTCCGCATCAGCATTAGCATCGACATGACTGTCACCCCATTGCTTCTTTCGTGTGTCGGGCGCACCCGCGGTGGCCCAAAGGTTGGCATCGGCATCAGCATCGACTGGACTGTCACCCCATCGCTTCTTTCGTGTGTCGCGCGCACCGTTGGCCCAAGAATCGGCACCGCCATCGACGGGACTGTCGCCCCATTGCATTTTCCGTGTGTCGCGCGCGTTGGCATTTACATCATTATGAGCACCGGCATTGCCCCAAACATCGGCATCGGCATCGACTGGACTGTCGCCCCATTGCTTTTTCCGGGTGTCGCGCGCATTGGTCTCGACATGACCATTGGCATTGCCGTTAGCGGCAGTAGCATCAAGCTTCTTGGGAGCGCCTCCCGTCTTTCTGCTCGCCCACTCCTCGGCGCGCCTCATCTCATCGGGGTGTTCCTGGAGACGCGTGAGCGCAAGCTGCAGTCTCTTTTGTTGGGCGTGGAAATGGCTCGGTATGTTGCCCACGCCGCTGAGTTCCCAGTAGATGTAGCAGTTCTCCCACCAGGCGTCGTCGCGCATGAGGTGCCTCAAATCACAGCCTGGGCAGGCCCTCATGGATAACTTGGCGGGGTCGGAAGTCTCTTTTGCTTTTGCTGAGGCTGGGGCTGGGGCTGGTGCGTGGTTGTCGTTGCCGGATGTGCCATTCTTGATGGCGTTGGCTTTCTTGACCTTTTCTTTCTTTGCACCCTGCTTGGGCAACTCATCTTTCTGGGCGGGCTGACGCGACGCGTTGTTCTTATCTGGTTGAGGCGACGCGTTTTTCTTGTTGGAATGAGGGAACGCATCCTCATTGATAGGCAGAGATGACGCAGGTTTGCCGATGGACTGAAGCCATGGGTCCTCCTTGTCCTTTGCGGGCTGATAGTGCCACGGGTACTCTTTGAAGGCCGGGTGCTGCGGAAGACGTGCCTTTATATTCTTGCTACTGTCGTCATACTGCAGTCTCAACTTGTATTTGAAGTCCTCTACTATATCCAACAGACCGTATTTGCCCCCCTTCTGCAACCAGGTCTTGGCAAAGGCTTCGTCAAGAACCTGTAACGCCTGCAACAGGCCTTTGACAGCGGAACCTTGATCAAACTTGTCCCCCTGACAGTGAAGCAGATCTACGACAGCCAAGGCAACTCCTTCGATGAATCCGTGCTTATCATCGTCCGGTTGCACCTTGAGCTTGCTGTTGAAAGTTCGTAGAGCAGCTGCCGCGCTGTCTTTGTTGTTTTTGGGCCTGATCTTCTGTTGCAATGTTCTGATCACGTCGCGAGGGGTCTTCGCATCATCCAGCTTGAGATAAGACCTGTAGCGATGGGACATGCTTTTGTATATGATGCGGTAGAGTTTCTGGAGGTTATCTTTGCGCCTCGTGTACTCGGCTAGGTCCGCAAGATACCGAGCTGTGTCAATGCGATATTTTTCGTAGAGAACATCGTATGTGCGCAAGGCGAGAGCATTATCTTGTCGCTCCCGCGTTTCCAAGCTTCCATCGGTTTCGTAAGGGCCTTGTTTGGCCCCGTTTTCCAGAGACGGCCGCTCGGGCATGGTGGGCTCGACCGGCTCGAGGGGAACATCTTGCGTGGCCGGGTCGACGTATTCCCAGATATTGAGGAATCGAGCAATGTCGCTCACATCATCGTACCATGATGACCAATCCATGCGATCGCCGAGAAAGACGACGGTCTCGAATGGCCCTTCGAGAGTCGGCATGGCGAGATCCATGATTTGTCGCACCGTGAAGTTCGTCTTGCAACTGCTTAGGTGCGGAGAACGAAACAAGACTCTAAGAGCAGAATGCGAAACGCAATTCTTCAAGCTCGATGTGGCTTTCTGCGTTCGGTATAGATCCGCAATAAATTAGGATGTCAAGATTTCACAGTGTATATTGTCGGAAAAGAGCAGTAATAAAAAGAGCAGTGACAAGAAGGTTGGCGGTCGAATTTTTTTTTCTTGGTACACATCTTCACGTTAACTTGCCAGCGACATACTCCACCACGTGACTGCCTCTGTCCAACTGCAGTTCCCTCCCCAGTCTAATCTCCACCCGATGTGGGCCACACGGGAGCTTAGACGATCCCAGAGGTGCCCGTGATTGGTGACTTCCCAGACCCCACCCCAGTTTTACAGCGCACGGCCCTTGAAAGTTGACGGGGATCTGTACTCCGTACAGGCATACAGCTGCAGACCCGCCAATTTCGCGTCAGGAAACGCGTCTCCCTCGCATGCAGCTGCAGCAAAATACCCTCGTAGAAATTATATCTAGGTACATAAACAACTCAGACCTTCCCTTCATCTCCGAAGCATCTAATCCTCCCTTTCACCTCTCGATTCACCGTAGTGTATTATCTCGTCTCTCCGCAGCCATGTCCGACGCACAGCCCGCCCAAAGCACTGGCTCACCACCAGCCAAGCGCGTCAAGACCGACGCGGACTCCTCCACTCCAGCTCTCCAAGTCAAGAAGCTCTCCGACAAAGCCCGCTTGCCCACCCGCGGGAGTGCCTTTGCTGCCGGGTACGACCTCTATGCTGCGAAGCAGACTGTTGTGCCGGGACGGGGCAAAGTCCTCGTCGACACGGACATTTCCATTGCCGTACCCGCAGGAACCTGTGCGTCTTCAATCCCGTCTTCTTTCCCTTCCCTATCTTGCGTTTTCCATCTTTTAAGCTTCTTGTCTCTGCTGCCTAGGATTATATAGAGAATATAAGTAAGAAACAGGCAAAAAGACGCTAACATGCGGGGTGTTGTATCTTGTCCCCCTAATAGACGGCCGCATCGCCCCCCGCTCTGGCCTTGCCAGCAAGCACTTCATCGATACCGGCGCGGGCGTCATTGACGCGGATTACCGAGGCCAGGTCAAGGTTCTGCTGTTCAACCATGCGGAGGAGGACTTTCAGATCCAGGAAGGAGACCGGGTGGCGCAGTTGATCATCGAGCGCATCTACACGCCCGAGGTGGTCGAGGTTGCAGAGTTGGAAGAGAGTGTGCGGGGAGCAGGGGGCTTTGGGAGCACCGGGGGTTTTGCTGCGAATGTGGCATGAGAGACGAAGAGATGGAATACATAAAAGGAATGGGAATAAGTGAAATAGAAATAATTGGGATAGCAAAAAATACATGCCTCGTCAATGGTCACATAGCTACTAGGTGGGATATGCATAACATATGAGTCGAGAGTAAAGGCGCTTACCAACGCCTAACAATGTATTATCCAGGCCCTCGATTAGAAAACAAACAGAAACCGTCTCATATAGCCCGCGCATCAAACTTGGCAGACGGGTCCCGTAGACTCTCCAAGTTCTGCACAAGCCGCAGTTCCGAAGACTTGGACCTAATCTGCTGCTCGCCCGTGCCACTCCCTCGCTGCTTCTCCGTCAGTCCACCCCTCGTCCGCTCCATAACGCTGAGCATGCCATCCCTCGTCTTGGCCAGCACCTCATGCATACTCGCCACGACCTTTTCCGTGGCCCGCGCAAGGGGCAGCTCAACGGCCGAGACGGCATCGTCGCTCCGCCAGCTGGGACGGTCGATCAAGCCGGGCACATCCCCTACGGCCTGACGCATCCGCGCAGTAACCAGCGCGCCAAACATGTCGCCCGTGCCGCTGAAGTAGCAGTCAATGGACGGGAATGTGATTTGGAATAGGCGCGCTTTGCCGGCGGAGGTCATGCTTGATCCGACGACGGAGAGCTGCTCAGGGGCTTGTCCGGGTAGAGAGAAGTGAACAGACGTGATGATGACGTGCGGGATATGGTATTTGTCGTGGAGGGCTTGAATGGCTGCCTTGAGAGATTGCATGTCCTGGATCTTGACTTCGGAGAGGAGCCTTGAAGAAGAGCAGCAGTTAGCAGTAACCCACGTACCTCTTGTGCAGAGGAGACGACACATGTAGAATGGAATCGAGAGCAAGTCAGAAGGAAGAAAAGCAACGGAGTAACGCTCTACTCGCGTCTCCTTCGGAAGCGGATAGAGGGACAATTCCTTACTCGGCCTCAAATTGGTTCGGCAGTATCAAATCCGCATACCCAATTAGCCCCTTATACGCAGGCACCACCTCCTCTGCCACGTAAATCCTACCGTTATCCCCCATGACCGGATCCAGCACCCAGAAGAACCGGTTCGGTGAGCCCGCATGCTTCTGCTTCAACTCCTTGGCAATATTGCCCACTGCGACGACGGCCTCAGCACCGGGTATGTACCCCGAGAGCATCATGTCGAAGTCATCGAGGTACGACTGGCGCAGACCATCATACAGGTCCGTGATTTGCTGAGCCGAGACTTTTGTTCCGGTCCATTGGCCGTAGCCGGTGTGGTTACCTTTTGTGATTCGGATTCTGTTGTCAATAACCAGGCCAACGTACGGGTGAGTCCCAGCAGTGACGATAATCTGGGTTTTCTTCGTGTGGGAATCAAGGGAGCCGAGCCGGATGGAATGGGATCAAACTCACTGAATTGTACGGTGTTGAGAGCAGCAACATCATAGCCTAGGGACTGAAGAACGAACACAGCGATTTTGTTCCCGACATATCTGTTGGTTTGGTGGGTGGTGGGTTCACAAATTCCTGAATATCAGCCAAGATGCAACACTTCGTTTTAACTGTCTTCAGCGGAATATCCATGAGAATCTCGTACCCAGAAACGACCTATCGAGAGCAGGTCAGTTTAGACACAGCCCGCGCGACCCCGTCAAGAGGATGGGATGTAGGAAAGCACACAAGGGTTCAAAGAAAATCATACATGGCTAGCCACGGCCAAGACTCTGGTCACTTGATCGTCGGCCATTGTCTGCACCCCCTTCCCCCCCTTGGGTAACCTGGATAGCCTGAGAATGAAAGATTTGCCCCGCGCTTGGCTGTCAAACAGTGTTTTTGCCTCGGCTTCCCACCCCACGGGGATCCCGCCGTTGTCTTAAAGGCGCGTTGTTGGCTTAGTATGTACCTGTAACACTTCCTTGAGACGCGCACCAGAGCAGAGAACGTGGGAGTATGCAATGGTCTGGCCCAAGTCTAGGTAATAGACTGCCTTATCCTTTGTTCGAGGCAGCGCTGAGGCTTTTGAGAAGTGGGCAAAGAGCGAGGGCGAATTGAAGATAAGACGTCAATTATTTAGTCTGGCCACAGCCTTGTTCTAAACTGATCCTTCACCCTCGAGAAGGCGGAGTGGGGTCGTTTGGAGAAGTGACGGCGTGTGTCGTCAGATGTGGCAGACATTATGTCTAAACAATCTGTTCAAAAAAAACTCTACCATACTCTGTGAAGCATCAATGCAACGAAAATATCATTTATTATATGGGCAATTCATCATCGTAAAATGCATCTTCTCCATCCACGTCTTCGAGGCAAGTAGGTAGGCTCCGCGCCCATCACCAACGTGCGAATTACCAACAGCTACGCCCAGTCCAGACATAGCATAGCCATCACCAGTTCACTAGATTCCATTGTCCACCTTCGCCTGCGGTCCGTTTTCTAAAATCCGCGGCAAGTCGATTCAATGTCGCTGCGTGCCCTTGACTCGGCACTGCATGCTTTCCTTCCCAATTACCGACTGACCTGCTTCATCCACCTAGCAAGTACAACAACGAGGCCATTGTTACTATGTCTTTAACCACGTCGCTACCAAGACTCCCAACCCGTCTTGATCTGTACCATCGAGACTTTGTGCTTTTTTTTGCTATTCAACCTGTCTCCTTACTCATCGTCACCGATCTGCAGCACAGCAAGTCAGCACAAATGTGACAAATACGCAGGGAAAGAGGGCGCTTTCCGTATCAATGCCTGAACATCACGGCTATTACATACCTTTGGGGCCAAGTAAAAGCGCAAGTAACTGCTGCCCGACAAGATGTACTCAACTAGCAAAGGAACCTCACTCGACAGGCAAAGTTTGACTTGATCCGCTAGGGTTGAAGCCTTGCAGAAGTTGACCAGGTACTTGAGCGAGAAAACCAGGGACACGGGCTCAGTCAGCTCAATGTCGATGTTGTTCTGGGGCTTCTCTATGTCCTGCACGCCGCGCAGGGTAACGGAACCGTTGCCAATGTCGCCGTTGCAAGAAAACTTGATGCCATCCTTGGACGCCTCAATACTGACTACAACATTGGTAAGCACATGCACTGCTCAGCACCACAGCCTTTAAGAAAGGGTGAAAGAATGAAAGGGTGGAAGAAAGAAAGAGAGAAGGAAATTCGAGCACCATACCAGATTCAGACATGGCGGCCAGATCAGTGCAGATTCTTCGGAATTCGGCCGAAGGCATCGAAATGGTGGCCGCATACTCGGTCTCTGGGATACCCAAATGCTCCTGATCAATATCCATAAGTTTCAAGTCATACTCGCTGATTCTGTCCCTGTCGACGCTCTCGAACAACAGATTCAACACGTCGGGTGCGTCGTCAGCCTTGAGAGTCAGATTGTCGTCAGCCTGGGCCGCGCGCAGGACCTTGGTCAGCGATGTCAGGTTGACACCCAGCGCGATATTGCGGTCACATCGGTAAGGCGAGAAGCCTTCTGCCTTGAGCATCATGGAGACCAGGGCAACGTGAGAGTTGTCCATGGCCTGAAGGGCGATGCCCGAGTCATTGCAGTCAAAGTTGCAGTCTTGAACTAAATCTTTGATGGCATCCACCACCTATAATGTTTTGAAGCAGATTCTTGTGGTCAGATTTGTTCCAAGAAAGGATTGCACCAGCCTGCGGAGTGGAGGAGCGGATGGGCAGATCAGATCGAGAAGAGGGCACAGCGGTACCTTTTTGAGGATTGCAGCCTGTTCGAGTCGTGCTTCCAACATCTCTGCCGCGAAGAGTTAGCCACCTAGACTCCATACAAGGCCACATTGCCTGATGCTAGAAGTGATATGTCGCTTCTCAGACAAGGAACATACTGGCTGAGGGTTTTGGTTTTAAGCTGCTGGGATGGAGAAGCGGAGTGGAAGATGGAATGCAGTCGAGGTATGCGGGATGGAAGACGATGCGATGGCGAAAGCACGAGAGAAGAAAGAGAACGGAATCTAGAATGCCGAGGTCGACTGAGGCACTGAAGTTGACTTGGGTTGAAATTGCACGAGTGTGTGGAGAGAAGCTGGGCGTAGAAGCAGGAGTGGTTGACCGTTGGAGTAATAAAGGTTGGAGCAAAAGTCGGGAACGCGAGTGGCAAGCAAGCACTTTACACGCGAGGCGCGGCTGAACGCGTCGGCGGCGGGGTTAATTGGTCGGGAAGTCGGGATTTCCGCTCTGCACGAGACGTGTTTAATGAGCGGGTTGCGGGTCCAATCCACAATTGTGTTCAGTCTTCACCTCTCATCATGAAAGAAAAGGGCTTCATTATTCACATGATCGGACTCCCAACCAATTATTCCACGAGGCAAAATCAATGTATCAAGGCGGCAGCGTCGTCTGGAAGTTGCATTACTAAGGGCATTCGATCAGACGACTTGAATGTACACAATCACTTCTTCTCGCCAAGCAATAACTCAACTGGTCCATAAACTTGCCAATATACGGCATCTTACATTACACCACAAGAGAAAACAAAGTCTATCTAGGGTCCGTTGCCCTCCCAATCTATGTTAACAAAGAAGAACAATCCTGTAAAGGGGGGCGGGAGCATCTATGCAATCCGTTGTCCAAAACTAAAAGCGTAAGAAAGAATAAAGATGAGAACAGAAACGAAAAAAAGGATGGAATAAATAAGGATGAAATGCGGAAATGACGCCAAGCTCTCTCCGTGGAGCTTCCCAGATGTCCCATAATACATACGCCTGTCTGTGCTTTTTGTCGCAAATTATGTCTATACAACAAAGCCGATGCAGTTTTGGTTTTTTATACAAAGGAAAGGAAATGAGTGAAATGGAAGGAAAGATTGAAGAAAAAGAAAGAGAGGTGGAAGAAGAGGGAAAGGCAAAGAAAAAAAAGCTACCTGGTTAATCAAAAGAAACAGACTCAATGGGCCGCCCGTTCACATTGATGCAACTCTCGTAGAAGGCGGGGCACTCACGCGCCCCCTCGGCCGAAGATTAATGACCGTCTCAAGCTCCCGCAGCATGCCCTTTGTGGCATCCATCTGCTTGCGTGCTTGCGCCTTCTGGTCCCTCTCTTCCCTCATCTTGATGATCCTCTCTTCCCTGGTCATTGTACTCTTTGGCCGATGTCGCGGTTGTGCCACTGCCTCGAAAACCTCGGGCGTGTCAGGCTCCAGCGCGTCATTCACATCCGAGCCAAGGGGCGATTCGCCCGTCAGCGCCTTGAGAGCGTCTGCGGGGTTGCCTTCTTCGACGCTTGTGAGCCCGCTGAGGGAGCTCCGTGGAGAGAGGAGCGTGCTAATGGACGACAATCTCTTTTCGTTTCTATCGATTCCGAGCACGAGAGCCGCTTTGCCCTCCTCCCACGCGGTCATGAGTTCCTTCAGGTCAACTCCGATGGATTCGTATTGTGAGATTAGGCTTGGTCCTATTTCTGAAAGGTCGTTCGAGTCATCTAGCGCGCGATCGGATTCTTCTCTGAGCAAGTGTAGTTTGGCTTGCAAGCCCCGAATGCCGGTAGATAACGAATTCAGTTTTCGTACTTGCGAGCGCCAGCGTTCCCTGCCTGGCGTCAAGGGGCCTTGAGGAGTGGGCGGTGTTGGAAAAGCTATGATGCCGTCAGCTTGTATTGAGGAACATGAGATTAGATAATGAGTCTAGAGAGAGGGGCTTGGTTCTTCTCGACACTGTGGTAAACTTACACTGCGCGTCACTCAAGATGGCTCGAAGATTGTCAAAAGCTCCCCTGGTAGATTCATTAAGACCTCGCAGCACCTCCACGGCCGTACTCCACCTAAGCAAATCGGAGCCTTCCCCGTTCGCATCCAGAGCCAGCAGGGCACAAAGCAGCATCTTCCTTGTGGTGTGGAATCGCGCGGCCAGAATCTTCAGTGTGCGAAGAGACTCAGGGTCTTCGAACTCGTTCTCTCTGAACCCTTGCAGAGCATCGGATATGTCCAAGTCGTTGATATCGTACATGTCGAAATACTTGTCCAGCTCAGTCTGTTCCGCAAACCCTTTGATGGTGTCGGACATCTTCTTGTAAACATCGAGCACATTCGCAAACGAATGCTTCAATGCCTTGCGTAAGCGAACGCATTTGCGAGCCTGATTGCGGTCCTCCAACCTACTAATGGGGGGCAGTGGAGCGCTTCTACAGGTTGGTCAGTATTGACGTCGAAGCAAAACCACGGAAATTGAGGCGTGCTCGGGAGGCGGGCCTACATTCGATAGCCCCGTGAGACAAGCTCTACTTCCTGCACTAAGGACAAGGTCGCCTCAGATGCGCTGTCAAAGTCATTACTATTGGAAACAAAACTCCCTATCTCGGCTAGAGATTGCTCCCGTCTGTACCGAAGCCACTGCCGACGCATATAGATTTGGCCCATAAAGGTCGCGGCTGCTAGAAGCGCTACGAAACAGGCGAGTCGTTTCCGTGTGATATATGCGGACCCATTGCCCAACACCCAACTCAGTATGACCGCAATGGGAAGCGCGCCAAGTATAGAGGCGAGAAGTCCTTGAGTCGATAAAACTGACTGCTGTGCTTCACAGTTCGCGGCATCAGAAGGTATGCTGGGAGCAGCCGGGCGGTGGCCCAAGATGGAGGTCCCGCTCAATAGCTGGGACGCAATGATTGTGTACCGGAATTGCTCGAGGAACTTGGAGTTGTCGGCACGACCGATGCTCGCCACGACAGCAGCCTGTTGGTCCTCATGGGAGAATCAGTATTGTCTCGTGTGGTCAGAGTATGTACAGCTGTGAAGCATAATTCGTACCGAGCAATTCCTTCTGATGATCCGAAAGGCTGTCGTCGTCCGGGGCACATCGGTGCGCAACGCAGTGGGGGGTTTGGATCGGAATCTCGTCTTGACCATCGGCCGACCGGTGGGAGCAAACGGTGAGGGGCTCGGAGGATGTAGCGGGAAGTCGGAGAAGGAGGAATGCGAGGACACTGGTCGAAGTGGTGAGCTGTCGGCGGGTGCCCAGTCTGGCTCGGAACCTCCACCGCCATCTGAACAAGATGGAGCAGCACGTCAGCGTGCGCAACAGAACGATGGAGCAGGGAGCATCGTCTAGAATGACAAGACAATACAATGATGTGATGGACGGGCGCACCTTGGAGATAGTCGGCGAGGGGCGACTCCTCATACACAATGGGCTCCATGTAGTAACGCATGTAGCGACTCCTGTGTGTTGTATGACGTCGCCGAGGATGGAGACGTTGACAGCCATGGAGCATACGACACGTGCGCCCAGGACTGGGGGACAAGACAGGCAAGAATAGGAATTAGTCCAACAAATAAAAACGACTGAAGAGGCCAAGGACTGAAGAAACAAAAGAGAGGGAAGTGAGTGAATGCAGGGCGACAAGGCGACAAGGCTCGGCAACGCAGGTGACGGTGAGGGCGTGGGCAGTGCAACCTCAGGGGACGCAATTCCAAAGTGAACCAGAGCTACGGGACCTTGTAAGTTGATGCTTGCAACAACGGCTGGAACATCGCGGCTACGAACTTGGGACGATGGAGACGACTGAACCCGGCGGGACAGCGGGGCTGAGGCAACTTGGCTGATTGGCTGATTGGCTGAAGAGCTTGACCAGAGGTCCAGAGCGCGTGTGCTGATTCGCTAACCACGCAAGCGGAAACTCCGGGGTGGGGCAGCGGCCCTTGCCATGCAGGGTTCCCCAGCAGCTTGCTGAGCTGAAGAAGGAGCAGAAGGAGCAATCGACGAATTACTCCGTACATACATATCACTGGGACCAGTTTCACTCTGTACTCCCTAGGGGGCAATGTGTCCGTTTTGTATTGTGCTTCGCCCTCCTGTCCATGTTCAATATTTATGTATGTACTCCAAATTCAAGACTTCAAAGTGCAATCCGCGCAACGCTCCGAGGCCAGCGGCGAGCGTTTCGCATCCTCCAAACCTAAGGAACTGACACCTCCCGCAGTTGCAGGGCACTTCGACACCTGCCTACTCTGGAAGGCGTCCATCAGACAGGCGAGATTCGTCCGAACCCAGTGTCTCACGTCGTGCTGTGTGATTCTCTTATAGAGAGCCATGTGCATGGCCTGCCGTTGATCTGCTTCCATGCTGAGCGCCTCGTGGATTCTCTCGGCAACGCCAACGGTATCCCAGGGATTGATATGTATAGCTTCCTCGAGACTGTTGGCCGTCCCACTGAATTCGGAGAGAATGGTGCAGCCGTACGTGTTCTGTTGGCATACGACGTATTCCAGACCCGTAGTGCTCATGCCGTCCCGAATGCTTGTGAAAAGGGCAACGTCTCCTGACCGCAGAAGGGCAAAGTAGTCCTCCGTAGAAAGACTCTCGGCGTGTAATTGGATGGGCATGTAGTCCAATGAGCCGTACTTGCAGTTGATAGAATTGACCATGGAGCCGACGTTGCTAGCATAACGAGATTCTTCGCCAACATCGTCCTCAATCGTAGGCTGGCGGACAAGCTGCAAGAGCACAACGTTCTCCTGCCAGGCAGGATACATCTCGAGGAACCGATCAAAGGCCTGCAGCTTCTTGTCGACACCTCCCAGTCGGTCTAACGCGTCGCACGCCACGATAATCTTCTTCCCAGCATGGAGCTTTTTTAGGTCCCGGCACTTTTCAGTGACGGACGTCGACCACGCCGAGGAATAAATGTTGGAGACGTTGATCCCCGCAGGAACAATTTTGATCTGCACTCGCTTTGTGGGTGTGTAGACGGCCTCGTGACTTGCTTGCAGATTGAGTATCCTGGAGCTCGAATTGGCGAAATGCCGTGCGTAGTCGAGGCATTGGAAGAAAACCACATCGCTTCCGAGCACTCCTTCAAGAACCTCCTTGCGATGAACCAGACAGCGGACCAGTTCGCTGCAAGGAAATGGAGTATGTAAGAGGAAGCTGATGAGTATGTCCGAGTGTCGCTGCCGCAGCATTGCTGGTACAAGCATCAAGTGGTAGTCATGCACCAGGACGACATCTCCAGGGCGATATATTTCAGATATCCGGTCCGCGAACAGTTGGTTCATCCGAAGGTAATCAGCCCATCGTTTGCCTTCGGTAAAACCATCGACGGGCGGATGCTGCTTGTAGTGCAACACAGCGCATAAGTCGTGCTCCGCATATCGTCTCCATCTTGTTTGATCCCGCAACTTGATGCCGCTCTCGAACGTTTCTTTATCGTCCGCAAGCCAAACCGGTACAGTCTTCAAGTCTTGGTTGCTGAGTTGATGCTCCAGGCGTTTCTGTTCATCAGAGGAGATGAAGAGATCGTTGAACTTGGCCCTTGGCGCAGCATTCGCACTATTCACCGGCCATGTTGAGGTCGATTGCGGCCATGCCGCGGAGTCAGCAGTCGCTCCCGCGTCGTCTTCTGCTTCCGAGGGACGCTGAATTTCGCGAGTCCACGCCACCACTGTATGATCCCACGGGCCAGTATCAGACAAGTAATGCAAAGAGTCCAATAACGCAGATCGGTAGCTTCGCTGACGTATTCCCTGTAAGGCGTTAGTTTGGTCTAGCAACGCGATGCGGCGTGACGGCTGTTCCAAACTCTCACCCATTCTGATCCCTGATTATGATCCAAGGTATAAGGCATGGTAAAAGTGGCTGAAATGACTTTACCCCTCAGAGGAAGCAATCTGTCGGGAAGGCCCTTGACTTGCGCCCGAGATCCATCGTGCGCCGCTCGTACAAAGTAGTCCCCCTCGTATGTCCCCAGAGCTATACCAGGGGTGACCGGGACTCTGGTGACGGATTCACGTTCATGAGGAGGAAGAAGATTCTCGTTTGGTGTTGGAGGCTCCTACATTTGTCATAAAAGTGAGATGACATAGCCCAGAGCAGAACGTGGATAAGGGGCCGACGACTTACCATATTGAAGCGATTTGAGATGTCAATTAGGCTTCTCCTGTGACTTCTTGGTCATGGAGAAAACATGGGGAGCACCATGAGTTGCGAAACAGGAGCTCTTAAGATAATGCCTAGCATGTTCCAGCCCTCATGCTGTGCCACCACTCGACTCATCTCGAAAAAAGACACACGTATTGCTCCCATCTCACGAAATCAAGTTCTGTGTGATGTCACATCTGAGGCAATTTTTTGTCATGTATTGACAATTTGAACTACCTAGTTAAGCCCGATGTCCGTTCTGTGCCACCTGAGAGTGACTATTCCAAAGCCTGATGTGCCTGACGTAGCGATGAGCGCAGCAGGCGCAGTGGCGGACCAAGACCTCCGCCAGATTAAGCGTCATGGGCGGTGAGCGAGCCAAAGACGGATCAACGCCGATCAAAGATATGAAAATAGGTTGTTAATGGCGGCAAGGTACATATTCAAGCGTGGCGGCCACTTGGGAAAAACAAGATGTTCAGTTTGAACTTTGCGCCAAAACATGAAGCGGGCAAGATTGCAGCGAACCAATCAAAGCCGACCGCGTGAGCTCCGGGGATGATCAATTCCGTGACGCTACGGGGCCCCGGAGTCCGGACTATTCCTCCGCCGACCAACGGTCAGGAACGAGGCCAAACAACGAAGCCAAGCTACCGGTATGTATCTCGAAAGCATAGCAAAATCCAGTTCAGCGACAATGCACATACGCGCTCAACGACGTCCTACCTCGTGACCCAGACTGCATCATTGGGTGTCAAATGCATGCCTCCGCTTCTTGACAAGCTTCTCCGCAGCCCAGCTTGCGCCAATGCCTCCCAGGACGCCGGCACACGGCCGGCGTCCATCGCGTCGAGCTGCGCCTGTGTCCAACATCGGCCTATGCATCTCCGACGCAGTGCTCATACATGCCATTGCACAGCACCAAAAAGCTGCGAGCGAAACATGTCGCCGAATAAACTCACATGCCGGGCCCCTGGAGAGTCGCCGACGAGTCTCGAAGCGCCGCATGACGGGCCTGATGCCCACCTCGTACGCCTTCCCGCCCATCTGGAAATTCGACGTCGCCCCTAGGACAATGCAATGGGAAGCCCCGACAAGTCCCGAACATCGAAGACAGAAACGAAAAGAATGGACCGTATCTAGTGTCTTCAACACCTTCATCGCTTGGCTTGAGAACCTGGGCTCGGCCGACAAAATATCCCCTAGCGTGCCTTGCTCGGCGCCCTCAGAGACAACATCAGGGGTGGTGCGTTCCGAAGCTCTCGCGGTCGACACATCCTTCTCAACAGGGCTTAAAGAAACAACAGAGGAGGAGGCACAAATATCAGCAGCTTCCACATGGTCGCCAGAGGAAATCGTGCTGCTAAGGCGGAGTGTTCTCGATATTCCTATCTTGGAGAATGATGTGGATGGTACTGAGTTCTACAACAAGCTCTATGAGGCGGCAACAGTATGCAAACGATCGCTCCGTCTTCGACTCATGCGCGGTGACCTATCTGCGCAAGAACTTGCGGCTGCGTTGGAGCCCTTTGATGTGGCATCCAGGGAGCATATTCTCACTGCGGACATGGCCCACAAGATATCTGCTAAGATCCGTCGCGGAATCCTCTGGACCATGAATCATATTCACAGAGAGGATCCAGAGGCCATCGCTCCAGAACTATGGTTGACTTTCCTCGACAAGTTGCTATGTAGCAGTGGCGATACCCGCTACCTGCGACCGCTCCGGATGCTGCTGACGATGATGCCCGCGTCGCTCAAGGGGCGTATTTCCGCTGAGAAGATCCTTAGTCTGACCTGCCGAGTCGTCACGGCACAGGCTCGTCGCCTCCACAGTTCCCCTCCTTGGTTAACGCGTGCTTCAATATTCAGCCGAGTCCTTCAGCAGTTACCTGCCCAACAACAGCGGGAGCTCGACGACGCCATGGCCGCTTTTCTTTCAGAACAAGACAACATTTCAGAAGAAGCGGCCAGACCAATGCGATACGCCTGGCTCCTGATCAAGGCGCACACCGCACACACGAGCACTCAGGACTTCATCGATCTATACCGCACATGTCTAGGCCCAGACGAGCGCCTCTGCGATCTGCGCCGATGGCAAGTCCTGTATGCCCGCCAGTGCGCTCTGAAGACCCTTGACCGCAACGCGCGGGAACACCTCGAGACCACGGGCAGAGGATGGAAATGGCCCGCACTTCTCTCCCACATCGTGTCCTCTACCCACAAGACCACCGCGCTGCAAGACCTAGTCGCCTTCCTGACCGCCATCGATGAATTCTCATCAGCAGTCTCCCTCATGACCGCCCCCCCCCTCTACAAACTACGGCGAGAAACAATGGAGGCCCTCGCCACGGCATGCGCGCATCACACGCAAGCCCTCCACCTATACGACGCCATCGAAGAAAAACTTCTTCCAATACGATCCCCAGAACCCCTATGGCAATGGACCACCTGGACACAGTACGTCGAAGCCATCATCAAGGACCCCTCTATCAAACATCATCGCCTATGGCAGGTCCTCAAGCTGTCCTACAACCCACGGGGCATGGACCCCCCTGAGGCCTCCTCCGAAGACAACACCGCCAAGGCCCGCCTCGTGACACAAATGGCAAAGTGGTACCTCCAAACAGAGCACCTCACTGAGCGGCGAGTCCTGTGTAATCTGCAGCGATGCCTGAATATGTACCGCGCGCTGAAGCCCGGCACTGCGGTGCCGTACGCGCTGATTGCGTGCATCGTGGAGTATATATGCCGGGATTTGGAGCGGGGGGGACGGGGACGGACCTCGCGGATGAAGTGGGTGCTGGATATGGTGGCGCAGGATTATGGGGAGGAGGAGGCGCGGAAGATGGCTGTGGCGTGGGAGGGGAGGCGGTGGATGAATGATTGTGAGAGGGATCCGACGCTGAGGGTGGGGGATTGGAGTTGAACACTGTTGATCACTGATGAGGGGGTTGTGGGGATGGGATGGGATGGGATGGGATGGTGGCTTTGAAGAGAGCATGCATATGGCTTGGTGCTGCTATTGATGATGTAAGGATAATGAAATCCTGATGAAAATAAATATACATTCACCATCAAGAATAATCACATGTCATGATCGAAAGGACCTTGTGACGATCTCTGAACTTATTTCAGAAAGGGACGCAAACTGGAAGCGAGTTGATTGCAGAAGAGAAGTAGAAGAGTTCAGCAAGTAAGGGTTTTTGCTCCAGTTTCTGAAGTCTGAAGGTTTCATCCCTATCGCGTACTCCAACCGTTTCGCTCATAATTTGATAGATATCGGAACTTCTAAGGACTACTACCTCTCAGAAGGTGAAAAACAGTACATAATAGAATTCTATACTGGTGCTTGAAGCTAGAGTAACAGGAAAAGTTGAACAGAGTAGTTCAGCTATTTAGATAGACACTTCTTTTTTGGGGAGCCTTCATCTCAGCATTCCGCTCATTTGTCAAATTTTGCGCACAGTTCATGCATGGAAGCTTACCAGATAGCAGTCCTTGAGCTTCAAGAACTCCTGCGCACATTTCCCCTTTTCCACAGCGTTATAATCCGCCATGATACATTTTCCGTAGACAACCGACTAAAGAACTATCTTGTTAACGTGGTGGACTTTTACACGAGCGTCACTGCCTGTTCGGTATGGCTTGACTGACCTGCGTTGCGCATTTTGATGCGGCAGAGGCAAGCCTGTAGACTTGGCGATGGCCGTTGGCTTTAGACAGAGGCATGAATGCTCACGACGCGGGGCTATGAGCCGAATCAAGTCCTGAGTCTAGGTTTGCTCTGATTTGAAAATGAGGCCAGAATTGAACAAGTGGTAAGTCGAATTCGAATATTGGATACGCGGTTGGGAGTGTATCTAGGTATGTACTAGGAGGTATGTACATATGTACCTAGTCCATTTACGTGCATGAGTCATGACGCATGACGTGGTGGGTCCACTGACGAAGCAACTCCCTTCCCAAGAACTTTCTTCTCTCACAAGTTACAACTCCAACCTCGATCGCAGAATCCCTCGGAATCTCAATCGAAACTCTTTACCTATAACCTTTCTTTCAACATCATGGCCACAGCCACGAGAATTTCTACCAAAGCCACTGAGCAGTGAGGCCTCCGTGCTCCAAAGCACTCCCGCGCAAGGAATTCCGCCTCAAGTCGGGAATTCCATCCCCAACCCACCCACAACTTCACTCATTTTGACCCTTCAGATGACCCCTTGGACATGGTTTCCCCGGCAGACTTCGTCGCCCGGTTTGCGCCCCTGCACAAGAATTCGCTCGCCATCAAGGTCCTTTGGGCCGGTCTCAAACCACCCACACGCCGGACATACTCAATTGCCTTCAGGTTCAGGCTTCAGCAGAGCATCATGGCTGGTCTCCTTCGAACTCCTCTGCAAGTTGGCTCGTCGGATGCGCCATCAGTAGGTACAAGGGGATCATCCGACAACACATGAAGATCCAGCCTGCCACAACAAGCGCATATCTGTCCGCATTGCGGTCTGTCCACGTGGATTTGAAACTTCCCACCACAGACTTCGATGACGACCACATGAAGCGATTCATAGCCGGTATCTAAAGCCTTTTCCACCCGCCTTGTGCCCCGAGCCACACACTCCTATGGCCAAGGAACTGTTGCTAAGCGTTCTTGACCCTAGTGTCATGACCTCGGACGCGGTGCAATTAATTCAACACCGCCTATTTCTTCGCATCCGGTGGGTTCATGCGCATGGGCGAGCTCACTCATTCGGCCCTCGAAGAGCAAAGCACGAATTCCAATCCCACAAGACTGAAGATCAGATGTCTTACCATATCTCCCCGCCGGGACAGCTTGCAGCTTTTTCTGCCGCGCAGCAAGACCGACAAGACAAACAGAGGTGTCACTATCATCATGGTGGCCACCGGCGACCTTGGCTGCCCAGTGCAGAAAGCTCTCGCGTTCCTCAGCGCCCGGTCCGCAAGCTGTCTCGGCTGGGGGACACAGTAAGACATCTGATCCGTCAATCTTGTCCAATTGAAATTCGGGCTTAACTCTTCGAGGGCCGAATGAGTTAGCTCGCCCATTCGCATGAAACCACCGAATGCGAAGGGATAGGCGGCCTTGAACTGTACCCGCGTCCTAGGGTGCTTCGGCTCTCATGGCGCTAGGGTCAAGAACTCGTAGCAACAGTTCCTTGGTCATCGGAGTGCGTGGCTCGGGGCACGAGGCGGGTAGGAAAATGCTATAAATACCGGCCATGAATCGCTTCATGTGGTCGTCATCGAAGTCTGGTGGGAAGTTCATTCAGTACCCCCAGCCGCCGCGACGGGCCATATTCGTCGTGACTTGTAACACGTGACCATCCGGCTCTTGCATCTGAGTGCAATCTTCGACAGACCAATTCCATCATCCCATCAATAACGGCATTTTTCTCATGTATGGAATATTTGCGCCTACTGCTCACGACGTACGAAGTGCGTCTGCAGTGTTCTCACCATAGATCGTGCCTCTGAGGCTTTAGAAGCCGGAGCCTGGAGTGGCGATGCCATGCTACTGCGGGATTAGCATTGGTATGGGCATCCCTTGCCGGTATGGCCTCTTCCAGTACCAGGAACAAGAAATTTCAATTCCTCTTGAAGCCGTTGATCGTTTCTGGTGGCTCGATCAGACGCGGGGTTTGACCGGAAGATGATCTTCCTCCTGGACCGTACGATCTCTTGATCGTCAAGGGCAAGGGGAGGCCGAAAGATAGTCTTGGTCTAGGATCCTGATCGCATCGTCGCGGCCCGACGCTACTTGATAGAGCTCTGCTGAATCAGGAGCGCCACCGGCGCTTTAACCAGCACCTTCAGTCCGGATCGGTGAACCGAAAGCAACGTCTTCAGCCTCCGGACTTTGCTGTCCCAGATGCGCCTAATTCGCCTTCCACGACAATGCTTTGGCCACGAGCAAGGCTTTGAAGGGGCTGGAGGTTCATGGGGATATGCACTTCACATTATTGCTATCGAACTCACTGGTTCTAATATTAATCAGCATTAAAATGAAAAAGAACAGAATTGACACGGCACCGATGTACACTATGAGGCTGGTACGCAGATGCCTCGCGCGTCTCAACGGATGGCGCCGCTGTTGGAGGACCCAGACGCGCCATTCTCACTGGGAGACCCGGGAGACCTCAGACATTAGCTCGGGAAATAGTGAGGGTTTAGCCGTGGCTTCACTTGAAACTCAGAATGACTGTGCCATTGATGTGGATCATTACGCGGATATTGATGCACTGATTGACGCGGAAGGTAATGGCGTCGCCACTTGGGAGTATTGGGATGGTGTTTTGTGCAAGGAAATGAAGCAGTCAATTAAGCATTTTGTATTTCTTTTCAAAATTATTTCCATATTTCAAATCCACGATCGATCAATTGACCTTTGAAGAATTTGCTCCAGTATCATCCATCGTGATGCAGTGGCGAATGGTCTCGTGTTACGCCAAAAATTACCGGTATTGGCTTGTTGGAACTTGGGGGGTATGTAAATGCTGAACAACAGAATGGGGGTATGCACAGCATAATGAGACCCCTTCAAATACATACACCAGGCGCCAGCCAAGTCAATACAGCAAAAAAGACTGAGTCCAATTTCATATCGGGCCATCGTAAGTCATGACATCTCACAGGAACTCGACCATACAAGAAAAAAATAAGACAAAAAAGTCAGAACAAAATAATGTCGTGAACCCTCCACACTCGAAAAATCATGCGACATAACGTCAACGTAAATATGAAAGGAAAAAAAGTCAACCTCAGATGTCCTCATATCCCATATGATATATCCCATATACATCCCCATCCTGTCCGTATATCCTCGATCCGATACCAACACCAACCCAACCATTCCAGTTTCCTCATCCACTAGAATGAAAAAAAAATACACGTAATTCGGAATCCACGCTTTTGCCGTCATGCAGGTCATAAATCGTTGCAGAAATCCACTTCTCCATCCTTTCAACGTAGCGTAGTTCATCATCAATATGAAGCGTCGTTATAGATACATACAACCATCCTCCAGACAGTGAGCCTAAGGCTGCACTACAGATTCAGGGACGAGACTAATGCGACTGTGTCCCCCGAGAGAGGCAACGCCCGCATCACTAGACGAGGCCGTAAGTCGTCTGTGTCTGTGATCGCGAACAATAAGAACTTGCGCGGGACAGACGACAATCTTGTCCTCGCCGACGCCATCGTCATTGCCCCGCTTGACAACCAGGGGAAAGAGCACGATGCGAACGACGGCCTGTTGGGCTTCCAGTTCCTCGTTAGTGACGTCGAGTTGGCCGCTTCGCTCGTTCATCATGGCAGCATCAAAGCTAACTTTTGCGACCAGTTCGCCGTTTGCGTCGTATTCGGGCTGCAGAGGCGGTAGCATCATGTACTCGGCGCGTTGGGTGCGCATCTCGATGGACAAATCCACGGCTTCACGCATGACTCTGCGAAGCTGTGACTGTATTTGGCCCTCCAGATTTGATGGCGGTGACAGAATCTTGGACAAAGTCTGGAAGATGGCTTGGACGACGGCTTCGCTGTCTAGTTCGCGTTGATTTTGGAAGCCGGGTCTCTTGCAGAGCAACGTCAACGTGACCGCTCGCCACTGGCGAACAGCTTGCACAGGCCCAACCTCTGTCAGGAGCTTTTCTAGTGATTTGAGTTTTTGTCGTTGCTCTCGGTCCATACCGAACAAGTATCGAGTGAAGACGTATTCCCATATCATGTTCATCGTCATGGCCATGAAAATGTCCCGCCGCTTGACGCGGTCCCTCAAGTACGCATCGACATCAGATCCATCCAAAACGGAGTTATCGAGACGATCAATTGTCTTTTCGTCATTGATCTCGCTCGTGGACCGACACGCACGCATGTCGGAAAACTTGGAAAAGCGCAAGACCCATTGCTGCACATGCGAACACAGCTGCTGACAACGATGGTCAAAGTAATCCTCGTCTTTGAGATTGAGGAACTCGGAATCGCCAGCCTTGGACTCGAGAATCTTGCGTTGCATCTGGCGGATCTGCTCCTTGGCGTCCTCGAGCTGGGCGCGCAGTTCCGCAATCTCGGCATCTTTGTCTTGCAGCGATTGTGTAAATGTCGTGTGTGCGTCGCGGGCCTCGTCCAGCTCGCGAGTCATTTGGACATTGCGGCCGCTATCTTTACTTGCCAGTTCTGCATTGGCGCTGGCGAGGCCGTCGTTAACCTCTGTCAGGCGGGTGACCTCGTTTTGAAGAAATTGTAGCGACTGTCTGAGAGATTCGATTTCGGCGTCGCGATCCGCCAAAACATTCGCCGCCTTTTGAACGACGCTTTGTTCGGCATGCGCGCGCGCCTCGGCCAGAAGGCGATTTTCGGCTACGAGCTGCTCGACTTTGGATTCGAGCTCGAGCACTTGCATGCTCTGGCGACGACGCATGCTGTGAGGACGCGTAGGCGACCGCGGAGAGCCGATGCGACCCTCGCCGTAGCCATCGTAGACGTCAGCCATGTCTTTCTCGTCGCCCTTTGCGCGCACACGGCTCTCGTTGGCGACAGGCGGCGGCAAGGCCGGTGAGGGCGACGTCGAGATGGATCCTGAGCTGCGTTGTTGACGGAGAGATCTGAGATCGCCGCTCATCCGCTTATCGATGCGCCGGAGTGGAGGGGTTGGGGTGGATCGATGGATGCCTGGACTTTCAGGCCGCAAATTCAGAGGCTCTGGCGTGCGTTGGCGGCCAAGGCTGCTGTTGGAGACGCTTCGGCGCGCGGCTATATCAAGTCCAGATGCCGCGCTGGATGCCGATGCAGATCGTGCTTTGAGCCCGTAGTCGCGCAGCTTTTCGTCTCTGCTTGCCACTCTTGATTCTTCTGTTCTCTGTTTTGGTCCTGTAGCCGCTGCAGCACCGGCCAGTGAGGCCACTTCTCCATCGTCCTGTGGCGGTCCTTTACTCTTCTTCACTGGTTCCGGTGTTGTAGCTGCCGCCTCTGGTTCCCGTAAGACTGGTGTGACAAATGGTGACCGTCTTAGTTTCTTCTCAGTCCCCATATCTGGCGTATGCATTCCGAGTTCTTCCATTTCATCCGAATGAACACCGCTGTCTCTGAGCTGCCCATATTGGCGTGCCGGCGGGATTGGCGTTCCTGGAGTAAAGTCACTGTCTCGGTTCATCGCAGGCGTGGGCCAGTTGTATCGCGCTGCGACAGCCTCGGCTTCTGGAACTTCTTGAACAGCGGGCAGACTTCTTGTCGGTGATCGCCTGAAGTCTGAATCCGAGCCGATGTCTCGCATGAACGGATCTTCATCTCGCCTCTCCTTTGGCAGTCCTCCAACCACTTCTCCCATCCCGGCTGATCGCTCTGGCAGCCGTGTTGGCCCCTGGACGACCACAATAGTCGACGCTTCGCCACCCAAGATAGGGCTCTCTGTTGGATTATCTTCGATTCGCGCTCCTTGCCTTGCTGTATCTTCCCGTGCTTCATCAGATTCCGCAACATCCCCACCCGTCGAAGTGCCCAATGCGCCTGTATTCTCCTCGTAGCTTGTTGCCTTCAGCTGTACATCATGCTTCTCTTCTACCTTCTCGAACCTCTCTGCTTCTTTTGCATCCGTCTCGCCCGGTGCGCCCAAAGAAACTCCATCGACGTTCGCATCAACACAGTCATCTAAGCCCTTCTTATTTTTCCCCTTCCACTGGGCAGAATCATACAAGATGTCATCGTCTTGCGACTGTCTTTTGTCCGCAATCTTTTTCTGCTTTCCCTTCGCCTTCTTTCTGCCGCCGCCAAATTTTTCTGCTAAAAAAGCAACACTCCCCATGACTGCCCCTGCGGCAACGGTAGATGATTCGGGAGCAGTCAACACACCCTCGCCCACATCTACCTGTGCCGGATCAGTTGCGTCTCGAGCTAAAGCAATGTCCATAGATGGCTGATCTTTGCTAGGGGAGACTGTTTTGCCATCCCAAAAGTCGCCCGTGGATGTGATATGATCGTCTACGGGGACTGCAATTGGAGCGTCAACAACGTTCCTCTTAACATCGGCGTCGATCGGAGCTTCAGCAGCCTCTGCATCGAGAGCCTGAGGACTGTTCGACTTCAGATCAGCGTGCAGAGCAGGCTCCTCCCCCTGTCGTGAGTCTACAACAGAGACTTGACTAAGCCTGGACTTCTCCTTTGTGGACTTTTGGCTAGTCGGTTCAGCCCAACCATCCTCTGCGTTCGCTCCTGTCGATGTTGACGGGCCGGTGAGTTCAGTAGGAATTTCAACTTCACTGTGAGAAACGTTGATGGCCACTGTCGCATCTCCGTGCATATGCTCCAGTGCGAGTGATTCGCCGGTTGATTCCTGTCGTTCGATCGGAAGTGAGTCTGCGTTGAAGATTTGATCTTGCCCTGCAGTGGTAAAAGGATCTGTATCCATGGCGGAAGCGTTATGAACCTGGCTTGGCTCGGCCTGTGTCGCTGGTGGCGGAATGTTTGAGTCGTAACCTGAGGTAGATGACGGCATGGAAATACCCTTCCCTTCACCTATTGTCTTGCCTGTGGAGGTATCATCTTCATTATGATTGTTGCTTCCGATAATTCCAGGAGCTTCTGCCTTGCCTTCATGATCATGGACTCCAATAGCCTCAGCAGAATCGTCAATTCTCTCTGTGCGCTTCGATAGGAAGTCGTTCTTCTCAAAAGCGTCTGTCGTCTCGTATTCGAATAGCTTAGAGTCTGGCTCCTGGACAGTGGCCTCGTGAATAGCCGTTATGGCGTCGCTACTGAGGATGCTGTCCTCGCCCTTTCTCTCATATAGAAAGGCCCGTTCGGCATCAGTGCCAGCTGTGGCTAAAGCTCCAGCCTCTTTTGGCCCTGATCTGATCGCTGTTAGTTCGGTAGAAGAAATCGGATTCTCTGATGAAGTCCTCAAACCCCCCTCTTGAGTAACAGCGGTTTTGGTAGATGTAGGCATAATTGGCTTCTTGGCCACATCCTCCACACCTCGCGTCAATGTGGCCTCTGGGTCCTCAGCGCGAGACACGAGGTCGGCTGGAGTCGTTCCATCGTTGATTGACTCGCCGCCATCAACCCATTTGTCTTCCGTTCTGGGGTAGTTGATCCATTTAACCTCGACATCAGTAGGCTCTACCAAGATGTCGTCGTCAAGTACAAGTGTGCCCTGAGCTGCTTGTGGAAGCTTGGACGTTGAACCTGCGGCGACTTCGGGTGCCAACTGTTCCGCTTCTGGGAAAGGCACCGTTTCTGTGGGAGTGATGGTTTCACTTCTCGACTTGACCTTCTCGTCTTTAGTATTTGTGGGCTCAGACTCATTCGCGGCAGCAGTTGCTTCTCCCGCACCTGAGTCCGTGAAGTGGACGAAGGTCTCGACAGGCTCGACAGGCTCGACAGACGGGAGGGCGATCTCTTTTGACTCAATAGGCTCAAGCATGGACTCAGGTGACAATGCAGCTGTCGCTTCTGGTTCAAGGGCCGGTATCGGTGCATCAGGCGTAGTCACACCACCGGTGGATTTTCTCTTCTTGCCCTTCTTGTCCTTTTTCCTTGTTGTCTTTGTCTTGGTAAGCACAGCCTTATCGTCTTCAACATCAGTTTCTTTGGGAGTATCGGCCTCCACACGCCGAGTATCGGTTTCCATTTGCGCAGTAAAAGGCTCTAGAACCTGTTCAGCCTCCACAGTCCGGGATTCTGCATCGGTTTGTGCTGTAGTTGGCCGCAAGATCTTTCCAGTCTCCGCACTCAGGTCCTCGACCTCCGTCTCCGTAGTTCTCGTTTGCAAGACCTGTTCAGCCGCCACGTTCCGAATATCAGTCTGGGTTACACTTGGATCCGACAGCTGTCCAGCCTTCAGATTCAAGTTGTCGGTTTCTGTTTGCGCTTCACTTGACTCAAAGACCTGTTCAGCTTCCACAAGCTGGACATAAATATCGGTCTGTGTTGTAGTTGGCTTCAGGTCCTGTCCAGCATCCAAATCGAGGGTATCGGTTTCCATTTGCGCAATGGCCGGCTCCAAGACCTGCTCAGCCTCTGCACTCTGGATCTCGATCTTGGTCTCTCCGGTATTTGGCTCCAAGTCCTTTTCAGCCTCCACAAGCGGAGTATCAATCTCCGTCTCTGCAACGCTCGGCTCCAATGTCTCCCCAGTCTCCTGCTCCTTCTTAAATTCAGACGCCGACGCTTCAGCATCAAGACCATGTTCCGCCGGCGTCATCACCCCGCTATTTGGCTTGCTCTTCTTCCCCTTCTTCCCTTTCTTGCCCTTCTTCTTGGTGGGCAAAGCCCATTCGTCTAGGTCTGCCGCCTCGACCGGTGCGGGAACGTCGGCGAGTGGCGTGGTATCAAAAGCCCCAGGTAGATTTTTGGCTTCAGAGCCAGACTCCATTATCGGCGTGGCTTGGGCCGGAGATGGCGGCGCCGTGTCAAAGGTCTGCTCAATCTCTGTGGGCGGCTCTTCGACCGTCGTTTCCGTGGCGAGGATCTCAGGACTGAACGTCGGTGCGGGAGTTGAGGTTGGCGCTTCGTCCACGGACAAGGTTCTCGATTTACCCTTCTTCTGCTTCTTTTTGGAGGACTTTGAAGTTGAATATTCCTGATCCTTGTATGGTTGTAGGAAGTTTACCGTGGTAGAACTCGGTCCTTCGAGAGAGGCCATGGGGTTTGCGGCATTAATTGCTTCGATCCAACCGCTGCTGCTGACTTGGGGATCATGAGTTTCTTTTGCATCGCCAGAACGATCTCTTTCCTCATTCGTGAGCTCGACAGAATCCACAATAGGCTCAGTGCCTGCCGTAGCTGTGGCAGTCAGAGTCGTTTCAGCAACTTCCTGCTTATTCTCATCGGATTCCTCGACAGGTAGCGACTCCTCATGTTCAGCGGACGCTCCTTCCGCATTCATTGGCTTCGCACTAAACTCGCTTGCAGAGGCGACAGAATTATATTCCCCAGTACCTGCTTCCCTTGACTCTGTCGTCTGTTCTGCTGATGTCATACCAGACTTCTTCTTTTTCCTTTTTTCCTTCTTTGACAGCTTTCTTGGTGGAGTGCCTTCCCATGCACCATCGGTTGGGTCATTTTGCGGTTGCTGGCTCATAGTTTGCCCACCAGTCGTGATGCATGAGTCAAGCGAGAGGGAGAGTGGCTCATTTTGCATTTCCGCGTCCCGAATGAGACTTGTCTTCTCCATGCCTGGATGATCCGCGATGATAACGGTAGATGCCTCGATACTCTTGTCGCTCGCTTCTGTTTCTGCAGTGGCATGTGTACTTCCTATTGGAGCCGCTGACGGGATAGCCTCGTTGTGCTGGATAGATGAACCTTCAACAAATCGCTCGGCCGTGTCAGGTTGACCCCGGGGCAGGGAGCCTGCTTGACTCATGCGGTCGTCTGCAGCCCTTTCCTCCTCTTTGTTAGTAAGTGGAAAATGTGCCCACTGGTCATCTCCTTCCAGCTGATCTCCGATCACTGGCATGTCAGAATCGCGGCTTGGGTGAGCAGATGAATCCTGAACAGATTTGAAGTCTTCCTTAGCGGACGACAGGGAAGCTTCTATATTGTCGGCCTGGACTATTGGCGCTTGGCTTTCTGCGATGGGGGTCTTTTCGAATATCGCATCTGGGATATTGAGTTCTGCGGGCTCGAGTTGAAAATCACCTTCTGCTGCATCTCCTGCTTCGGTGTGATCAGTACTCTGCGCTGTAGTTGCAAGACCCAAGGGGTCAGCCATGTGGTCCTGTGGTCGAGCATCAGCGTAGTGGGAGTCACTGGCGTCTTGACTGAGGATGGGTTGATCCGGGGAGTCGTCGGACTGAGAGCCCTGCTTGGCCTTCTTGTTCTTCTTCTTCTTCTTGCCCTTCTTTGACACGGATTCAGACCACGAATCTCCCAAATCATCCACTCCCACCTTGGTAGTCTCAGCCTGCTGAGAGACGGCTGCCTCGTCGACAAGTTTTGAGGTCACATCGACCTCCATCTCCTTCTTTTTCGCCTTCTTGTCTTCCTTGGAAGTTCCCGTCTCCCGTTCATCATGAATTGTTTCAAAATCACCAGAATCTGTCCGTCGCTCCTGGCCCAGAGTCTCCTCGCTCGCAGTTGTCGCATCGAGTGCATGGTCCGGGTCGGAAATGACATTATCCACTGCAGCGTTTTGCTTCAAGTCGGTCCCGTGGATTGAGAGAGTTTTATCTTCAGAGGCAGAAATGGAGGAGTCTACAACTTGATCTTTAGTTTTGTTCTTGTTAACGCTCTGGTCCTTGTCTATAATGGACTGTTTCGAATGGGACTCACCTCGTCCATAATCCGTGCTCGCTTCCTCCATCTCTGGCTGCACGGCTGTGGCTTCAGTCGTTGTCAAAAGCTCTTTCGGATCCTCCAGAAGAGGTGTAGCGTCACGAGAAGTCATAGAGTCTTTACTAGCTGGCTCTGACACAGGCTCTGGAGCGGTATCCGGCCATGAATCCCGTAGAGCTGACTGCTTCTTATTCTTCCGCTTGGCCTTCTTCGACAGTTTTACAGGGGTAAAGAAGTCCACGTCATCTGCAGGATCTGCAGGAGCCGCTGCTTCGCTGACAAATGAATCCGGAGGAACGACGGATGAATCTGAGACTTCTGGCGGTGGCATGTCTGTGACTGTTGCTGAGCTATCAATGTTCCATTTGCCAGTATCCGTAATTGCCGAAGACATGGTAGGGTCGTTGTCGGTCATAACTAAATCTTTGGGAGAAGCAATCTGATCGTCCTTTTTCTTGGCTTCATCATCCACCGGGGTCGATTTCCCGGCTTCTTCTTGGGTTGTCGCTTCGATCCCGGGCATAATGTCAGTAATACCAGCTTTCTCGACAGTAGTATTATTCTCTTCCTCGTCCAGTTTGTTCTCCTTAGAAGCCTCGAAAGTCGCCTGAGGATCATTTCGGAGAGGATTGTTATCTGGAGCGGTCTCAGCCGTGGTGGAAGCTTCCATGAACGATTCCGTGGTAGGTTCTTCTTCCGTTGATGCGGTAGTCAGAATCTGAAGCATCTCCTTCTCGTCTTGCTTCCCTATGGCTGAGGATTGCTCTTCTTGCACTAGATCATCTTTGGCTTCCTCGACGTTTTCAACTGCCGTCGGAGTTTCGGCGGCAGTAGCCTGAGCAGGAGTCTCAGAAATAGTCTGTGCGGCGGAAGTAGGCTCAGCATTTAGACTCTGGCGCTTCTTCTTCTTGTTCTTCTTGCCAGCAGCCCGTGGTGACTCTTCTTCGGCTGGAGTCGCCGCCGGAGCAGAAGTGCTTGTCTCCGTAGTAGAAGAATGATGTTCTTCGATAGTTGTAGGCTCCTCAGTAAATGGAATATCTAGATCGATTGTTATCTCCTTCTCAGTAGATAGAATATCTAGATCGGTTGTTGTCTCATTCTCAGTAGATTCAATGTGCGCTGGCGTCGGCTCTGGCTCTGGAGTGGAGACTGTACTGCTGCTCTTCTTCTTCTTCTTTTTCTTCGCCTTCTTGCTTGTCAGAGGGAAGCTGAAATCATCCTCGGCGGCAGTGGCAGCTTCCGAGGGCCTTTCAGCAGGCAACGCCTCTATCTTGAAGGGATCTATTACAGTGGTATCTGGGATGACATCGGCAGCTTGGTCGTCCTGATTACCTAAAGCGTCTTGTTTCACAAGTTCAGCATCTGCAGAATTGGCCGGTTGATCTTCGACATGCTCTTCTTCTAAGGAATCATTCGACAGAGCCCAGCTGTCTTTCTTGTTTTTGCCCTGCTTAGATGGTGCTACCTCAGACCAGGAAGCATCTGCGGATCCGTCATCCACAACCTCGCGTTCGGCCTGCCAAGGCGAAATAGTTGACCTGAGTGGATCTCCCGCTTGTGAAATGAGAGGCCCAGAAGCTTCGGGCTCCAGTGATTGCGGTTGAATCTCAGGCTGCTTTTTGTTGTCGCCAAGTTCGCTCGTTGCCGGTTCCGTAGCTTGCACTGGATCTGAATCGTCTCCAGCCGAGGTTGAAAGACCAGCTGTCTCAGCGTCATGAACTGGCACTGAGTCTTCCCACTGCACAGACTTCTTCTTGCCCTTCTTCTTCTTCTTGCCTTTGCTGACAATGGCGAACGGAGCTTCGGAAAGTTCAGTGGAATGGTCAAGAACAGGAGCTTCTCTAGCATTAAGTTCTACGGCATCAGGCTGGACATCGGTCTCCAGGTTTCGTGACTCGGTGGATTGGTAAATAGGAGCTTCTTCGGCAATGATACCCGTCGCATCAGGTTGCACATCAATCTTTGGGTCCTGAGGTTCAGTGGATTGCTCAAGAACGGAGACTTCCTCAATAACAGAACCTATCCCACCAGACTGCGCGTCAGTATCCGCACTTCGAACCGTGTCAGTAACAGGAATTTCGGCGACAACATCAGCTACATCAGGCTGTAATCCAGCCTCGATGTCCCTAAGCTGAGGACCATCTTCCGAAACAGCAGTATCAAGCGCTGTATCGATATCGTCTTGCGTGCTTGAACGTGAGACCTCAATTGAAAGGGCATCTTCGATCGGTGAGCTTTCCTCCTCCTTCTTGTCCTGGGAAGCGACTGTGATAAACTCAGGGCTCGTAAGTTCGGAAAGCTGCTCAGTGAGGCCTTCTACTGGGCCGGCGCTCGCATGAGGCATCCTCGGGGAGTCGCCGATCTGTTGTGTTTCGAATTTCTCAAGAAAGACTGCAGGCTCTGACTTAGTTTCTATCGGGAGACTATCCGCTTGAGACCTCTCCTTCTTCGTTGGCAGCGGTGTGGATGGCATATTCTCGGGATCGGTAGGAGGGTCTTGCTCGGTGAGAGCTGGCATCGCATACGGTAGCTCTTCGGTAATCTTCATGTCATCCGTTGTTGGCACTTTTTCTGGGAAATCTGGAGCAACTTCTTTGTCTACAAAGTTAGGTTGCTCCAGTACTCCGGCCGCGGAATCCTCGACAGTTTCAGGAATCGGAAGCTCTTCGGTGATCCGAGTAATGGTGTCCTTGGCCTTCTTCTTCTTTTTCTTGCCCTTCTTGCTCCTCGTGGTCGTTCCCTCCGATGCCTCGGACTCTGGCAGCTCTTTCTTCGGGACATCTCCTACTGAGCCGCTTTGCACATCCGTTGCGGGGTCCAGTAGCGATTCTTTGGCTGCTATCTCGACGGACGTATCTGCGAGAAGAGAACTCTTATAATTCGACTCGGCTGCATGGATGTCAATCTTTGAATTCGTGGGCACGTCGGGTTCTCTTGTCGACTCTTCAGTCTCGGTCTCGGTCTCGACTGGAGGATCCTCGAACACCTTGGATGATTCGGGCGCCTTTTCGCCAGCAATCGGTAGGGCTTCATCATCATCAATAAGCTCGACTCTAGACGTTTCTGCAGTGTCATCAATCTTCGTGGTCGTAGGCAAATCAAATCCTGTTGCTGTTGTCGATAGTTCAGTCCCGATTTCCATGGAAGAATCCTCGACCCCCTTTGAAAGTTCGGCTGGGTTGCCATCCTTCTTTCCCTCCTCTTCCTTTGGTAGCTCAGCCTGATCCCAATTTTGCACATTTTCAGTAGACTCTTGACTCTGAGTCGACTTTTCCATGAGCATAGACGTAACTCCTGCAGTAGCAACGGCTGTTGCCGCAGCAGTTCCCACAAGAGCCAAATTTCTGCCCTTTCGTTGCTTCCTCGCCTTTTTTCTTTCCTTCGCAGTCATACTCTTCCATTCTTCGGGCTCGGATTCTTCCACGGGTATGGCTGTGATAGATTCCGGGGCAGGCGGTTGAGTAGCGCTCTTCCATTCTTCCAGCTCAGGCTCTACCGCGGGGATGACTGCAACAGGTTCCACAGCAGGCGATTCCATGGCCTTCGCAGAATCGCTCTTCCATTCCCCAGACTCGGGTTCTTCCACTGCAATCGTTATAACGGGTTCCACTTCCACGACAGGCGCTTGAGTAGCCTCCGTACTCTGTCTCGACTCAATTTCTTCTTCAAACGAAGAAAGCTTACCATCATCGAGCCAGTCCCTAGCCTCCTCAAAGATATCAGAATGAGACCCCTCCAGTGCATCCGTGAATTGCTCATCCGCAGAAGTCATCTCCTCCGAAACTTCCGGCATGAAGCTCTGCATGGCAAAATTCTTCGTCGGAGTCAACATGTTGGAACTTTCCAAAGCATCAATGCTTGCCGCGGTTTTATTAGACTTTGTGGACGACGGCGCAGAATTTAGTAAATATGAACTTCTGTTTTTGGACATGGAATTGACAGGAACGGGATCCGCATCAGCACTTGTCCAGAACGTAGAGGTTTCCTCCGCTGTTGCTGCTGGCCAGGAAGGCAGCTCTGGCATGAGGATGGCCTTGGGCGTACTTTCTTGTGATGTGGTAGCACCTTGGAATGGTGCCGCGGCAGCTAAATCTGTGTCGATGCGGAGGCCTACATCTGCCGGCTCATCACGATCAAGCACTCTTTTTGATACGTCACGAAATTCTAATTTTGCGAAATCAGGCGCAGATGAGTGTTGAGACGTGGGTGCTCTGGGTTCGCTGAGTCTCCTAGGTGGACGTGCTGGCAGGTCCACCTGAGGAAGCATTGTTCCTGTTTCGACAGAGCTCCTTCGTGATTTTTCGAGCAGGAACAGAGGCTTATATTCTTTGCTGCTCTCCCAGGAGATGCGACCTTCCCGGCGAGTCGCTGCCGGTGCGGTGGTTGGAGATCCGCTGGACGATGGTCGATGATAGCCAGGCGAGTCGGGACTAGCAATGTGTCTTTGTCCGAGGCGCAGAGCAATGGGAATAGCAGTGCTACTAGGAGATTTGGTAGGCGTTTCTTGCGAGCTCTTCTTTTGTCGGTGGGAATAAATATCGCGCTTGAGGATCCGCGCCTCCGGGGGGGTGTCTGGGCGACTGTCCGGCAAAGCAGGCAAATCAGCCAAATCTGGCGTATTTTCGGCTGCTGTTATAGTAGGGCTGCCCAGTTCGCTGGGAGGCAGCGGAAGTAGATCGCCATATTGTGGATCAATAGCCGGTCTGATTGCGCGAGGCGCAATCTCTGGATCATGATCAAGAACATCATCAAAGCTTCGCGAACGCGCTGTCTCGACTTCGTCACGAGCTTCGGACTCCTTCTCCGAGGAGGCCTGGGTGGCATTAGGTCGAGAGCTGCTAACAACGATAGCAGCTGTCGCCAAGCCGGCACCCGCGCCAAGGGTGCCGGCATTATCTAAAAAAGACTCCCTGTCCAGCTTCTTGGAGCCGTCTTTGCTGCCGCCACTGCTGGTGGTGCTAGTGCTGGTACCTTTGAAAAGTGACGCGAACAGACCACTAGACTTTTTCTCGCTCTTCTCAGGTTCCTTGTCCTTGCCGCGCCGATTCGATCCTGTTAGAGAGACTGAAGATCTGGAGTTTTCCTCGTCCCCGTACAGAGAAGATCGCTTGCTCTTTCGAGAGGCGCCAGGGGCTGAAGCAATCGACTTGGCATCGTCGTCGTCGTACGCGGAGGATCGCTTGCTTCGTCTTTCGCGGTGGCGCTCGTCACCCCGAGGCTCAGACACAACTGAAGTGACTTCACGTTCCTCCCAAGGTTCTTTTTTCCGGCCGTGTGGATCGCCTCCGTAATCGTCAACATCAGTGCCACTTCGGTGCTTCAATTTGCTACTTCGCTTACTGGGAGCATCCTTGTCTCCAAACTCAGAGCCTGGCGCTGACTGGGAAATGATCTCAGGGCCAGCAGAATGTCGCTTGGATTTGGACTTGGATCTGGACTTCCTGTGGCTGTCCCATTCCCCGTCTGACTCCACCATGCGAACTGCTGACTTCTCCTCGGCGTACTCCGTGCGAGCAGGAACACGTGAATACAAATCGTCATCAAGCTCACGACTTCGGTGACTCTTTGTAGATTTTTTCCTGTCTGACTCTTTCCGTTCTGCGTCATCAGCCTCGCGTGACCGCCAGCTGTCGTCACGAGATGAGTCCTTGTACTCTGTGACATTCCCCAAGCTCGTCTCCTCCACCCAGGTTTTCTTGCCGCGCTCACGCTTCTCTTTCTCTTTTTTAGGAAGCTGACTCTCAGGAGCATCTTCAAACTCGGGCGAGTGGGAGGAGTCAACAGGCAAGGGTTCGCTTCGCTCCATCGACTGGATCCTAGCTCTTTCAAGCTTCCTTCTCTCCTTCTTGCTGCGGTGACGCTCACCAAGGTCATCAATTGGTGGCGTTTCCATTGATTGCGCAGAGACAGGCTCACTCGTCATGTCCGTAGACCGGCGCTTCGATTCCTTTTCGAGTCGCTTCTTGTCCTTGTGGCTCAGGCTTCGGGACGCATCCTCTCGATCATCCATCCCGGTCGTCCGCTCTTCCTTCATCATGCCAATAGGATCAGAGAAGGACGGCTCAGACGCTGCCTGTTGGGTTCCAGACGTCCGATCCTTTACCATACCTGAGGAGTCCCCATAGTGCCATCCATCTCCGCCCGGATCACTGGAATGTGGAGGGGAATCCCGACGACGATAGACAGGATCATCAATCACAATATTGGGATCAAAACCAGTATCCTTCAGGCCAGCGGCAAGAGTAGCTGCAAACTCAATATCATCATCGAAACCGCCAGGCATTTTCTCGGCCGTCGGGCTGACGGGCTTGGGCCCAGGGATGGGCGGTTCCGATTTGGCGCCAACGTTGTAGTCATCTCGATCCCTCCCTGCTCTACCCCAATGGCCCCCACTGACATCGGAACTTACTTGGGGCTTAGAGCGTGATCCCTTAGAGTCGGGTTCGTTGGCGGGCTCGGAGCTACTACCGGCGATAGCAGTCGCAATCATTCCCCATGGACTAGCCTGATCAAGTTGAGGTCGGGGCTTGTCGTTTGAATAAGCATTGCCGCTTGCAGGTTCGGAGTCAGCTCGAGAGTCAGGTCTCTCGACTTCGAAGCTCTTTGTCGAGTTCTCGCCCCAGGTCACAGACTTTGCCGTGGAGGATACAGTAGAGGTTCCGGATGATCTGGCAGTATCACCCTTGGACCCAACGCCGGAGTCGTCGACAGGTTCATCTCTCGACATGGACTTGGATTTGGACGTTGACTTGGACTTCTGCTTCTTATCCTTGTCTTTGCCGTCGTCATTCTCTCGATCTCGATCTCGGTCTCGGTCTCGGTCTTGACTCTTTCCCCGGCTCTTAGCCCCTGACGCAGTCTTATCCTCGACTTCACTTGCCATCCGGGATAAACTGGGTGTCTGTTGACGACTTTGAACCGGGGTTGGATAAACGAGGTTCAGGATGGGACGCTCACGCTCACGAGATGATTCACGTGAGCGATGCACACTGGGCGACCTGTCTCCTACTTGAAAGCTGTGCAGCTCCTGGGGGTAAATCTTGTTGTCGATCTGGACATCTGCGTCTGGCGCAGGATATGAGGTCCCTCTTGACTTGGCTTCTTCCATCTCAGGAGGTGTGACGATAGCGATGGATCTTGGCTGGGGAACATCATCATATTTATCCAAAACGGACTTGTCAGACGACATTGCGATACGAGATTGTTGTTCCTCTGCTGCAATCTTCTGAGCTGTCACCAGGTCGCGATAATACCGGTCGGCTTCTTCCTGAACTGGGTCCTTGGCTGGCTGAGAGTAGTCCGCGTCTCGCCGGCGCTCGCGTGAGCGTGATCTGGCCCTCTCAACGACAATGGCAGACGCCATCGTTGCAGCAGCAATAGGGGCTGTTGAATGTTTAGCTTGTTCGTAGCTGTCCCATGTGCCAGGATACTGTCCCTGATAATAATTTTGTTGCTGTGGGTGATAGCCTTGCGGCGCGTCGCGAGTTACGTTCTTGTAATTTTCGGCCGCGCGTTGGATTTCGAACGATTCTCTGCGGCTCATCCTAACATCAGACTGTACCGATCGTGATGGCTCATCATGGACGTCGTTCTCCCAATCAACCGTGGAAACAGTCGGTTGAAAGGGCCGTGCCGGAGCAGTTGCAGCAGGTACTGAAAATCCCGAGTCATCATCATGAATTTGGAATTGAAAAGGGTCAACAATCGAATGTGCGGGCCAGTATTGCTCAGTCACTGTGCCAGCAGTCCGTTCTTCCTTGCGCCTTTCCTCATGAGCCTGAGCAGCTCGTTCTTCCTTGCGCCTTTCCTCAAGATCTTCAGCTATTCGTTCCTCCTTGCGCCTTTCTTCGCGATCATCATGCTTGCGACTCTCCCGCTTGGCGGACTTTGAGGAGCTCCCGCTCTTCGTGCTGCGGTCCCCGTCCCGATCTCGCTCCTTTTCTCGATGATCGCGATCGCTGCGCTTGGACTTGCGAGAGGACTCCGCTTCAGGATGATGATGCTCTACTGTTTTCTCACGGCGCTTTCGCGGGGCTTCATCTTCTTCGTGACGCGAGTGGCGTTTGCGCTCTTTTTCATCGGGCTGCTTAGAAGAATGTGCGTCTCTCTTGGACTTGCGACTCGGTTCGGGCTCGGCTTCCTTGTCGCGACGTGTTGACTCCCGCTCGTGAGTTCGGTCGCGGTCTCGCGGGTCTCGAGTTTCATGAGACTCAACGACAATGCGCTTTGTCTCCTTTTCCTTTCCCTCAGGTTCGACACCCGGCGAAAGGTTCATGGGTTCAGGGAGTCCTTCCTTGCGCTCCGCTCGGCGCTCTTCACGGCGTGCCTCCCGTTTCGAGCTGCGATCCGAAGCAAGTGCTACAGCTGCCGCCGCTGCGGCTGCAAGCCCCGTAAGCTTGATTCCCGTCCCGATTCCAGTCTCATCGGAGCGTGTATGCGATGGCTTGGTCGCTTCACGCTTACTCTCATCCTCCAATCTCTCTGCCTGATACACCTTTGACGAGACTGGTACCTTTGGGCTTGGCTGCTGCAGAGGAATAGCAGCTGGACGGGATCGATAGGGAAGATCACGCTGAGAAGCATACGTGGTAGACATCGCTTCCACGCCAAAGCGATCCGTGTCGGAGATAAAGCCTTGGCTAGCACCTCGTGCAGGGTCTTGGTGGACGGGTGCAGTCTCGGCGCGGCGCAGATTGTTGAATTGCTGGTGGTCTGCCATTGATTTTCCGTCGTTAAAGCCGCAGGGTGTGTTGATCATCCCTCGAAGAGAATTCTGGGGTCCGAAAAGCCGGGGGTCCACGACGGAGCTTTTTCTACCGTTTCCAGCTGAGAGTCTATCTGTCCGTTTGGAGGAGGCGCCAAACAGGCCTACCATGGCGGCCACACCGGCTCCTAAAGCGGAGGTAGGAATGCGAGAAGACGACGAAGTCTGAGTGGGTTTGATGACCTGTGAGACAACTGAGCCATAAGCCAAAGCCGATTCTGCATCACTGAATCTGTCCTCTTCGTCGGATGCATCTTCCCACTCTGAATCATCGCCTGAGTCAGAATAAGTGCCGTGAGATTGTCTAGAGCTGCCGATACCACGTGATCTAGTGTCGTGTCTCTTTTGGCGAACTTCATTCACGGCGGCTGCGGCTGCTGCTAAGCCGGAAGCCTTGAATTTGCCCGAGGTGCGCAAGTCGCGGTCATTCTGCTTCCTGGCAATGCCTGAGAGTTTGCGGCCAATAGCAAGAATTTCTGCATCGGTATTGTCGCTTTTGGACCGGCCGGGTCGGCTGGGGCCAGCAAGACTGCTTCTTTCGTATTCTTTGATCCTTTGACGATCTCTGCCTGCGGTTTCGTGTGCTGGGAAGCTTCCAGAGGTCGCGCGGCTCTTGTAAATCGAATTCCGATTTTTTCTGCGAGCGATAAAACCAGTTCCATAGGCAAGGTCGGAGTTGACAGAAGAGGATGACGAGTTTCCAAAGTATAGCACGCGACGCTTGTTGATGATACCGCTTCTTCGACGACGAACACGACGCTCGGAAGGCGCTCGCCAGAAAGTTCTGAGTATGCCTCCAAATCGGGTTTTGTCAGGGTAATGTCGCGATATGTCGAGGAATGAAGATGCGGAGCTCGATGTATATGAGCCTGAGCTTTCCGAGGCGGCTCTCTGTCTGAAGGAGCGCTGCTGCTCGTGCTCGTCCTGCCATTCTCCATCTCGTCCCCGGTCTCGAATGCGGTCTTGGTCGCGATGGGTGCCTCTGTCCACATCCTTGCCTCGTTCTCTCTCGCGCGCCATATCCCTGTCTCTGTCCCTGCCTGTAGCGTCACCATCGCGTGCCCTCGTGATGACAGTTTCTGTTGGTGCCGGAAGAGATGAGTAATATTCTGGGTAGTTAGAGGATGAAGGTACATTCGGATTCAGGTTGACGTTGGTGTTCATGTAGACGCTTGAGTCTCTGTTCATCATAGGCTGAGGCGGAACGAAGGTGAGATCCTCGCGCGAGTCTCGCCTCACATCCCGCTGTCGCCTCTTAGAGCTCTCGGGGCTCTGGCGGCGGTGATCTCGCATCATGGTTGCCGCTGGATCGGCCTGCGAGGGCAGTGATGCATTTGCCTCTGTAGTTTTGGCCTGAAGGTGGGGTCAGCTTAACGGTTCGGTACCTTAATATCAGGAGCAGGCAAGGTAAGGCGGGACAAGGCACGAAAGGAACCGTACGTATGCAGAAAACGACCAGCTTGAAAGATGGCAGAATGATTAGGCTTGCGATAATGATAGCAGCGATCTTGGACGGCGCAAACTGCAATGTTTTGATTTTGGGCTGAAGCTCAGGCGTTGGTCGGCCGCCCTCTCCGTCAATGCACACACCCTGGTCCGTCTTCCAGAGGTGCAGAATGGCGGTGGCTGGGAGTCCTGGGAGTCTGGGACAACAACACCAGCCAGATCCAGTGACCGCAACGTCAGGCATCTACACGACCAATGACGAGGCCCCAAGTCGGCGATTCTTCACCTTAACTCCGTAATAAAAGTGGGGTATACAGTCGATTTAGGTACCTCCAGGTCCCTTTCGACGTCCTTATTGCTAGGTAGGTACATAGGAGGTACAAGGTATACGTACGACTACGAAGAGGTACGCGCAATCAAGAAACGACTCAGTCGAGTTGAGTCCAATCCAGCGGTGTATGACATCGCCCTATCGTCAATAAATCCAAACATTCACATGCGTCGGATGGCAGCCGAGCATGTGTAAAGCAGCGGTCGCCGCTCTTCCATCAATCGAGTCTCTTTTCTGCGTGTGCATGCCAGCCTGGCCCTGCAATCCTGCTCCATGACGTTGACGGCCCTGTCTCCAAATTGACGCCATCCATCGTCGCTTGCTGCCGCGCGCTGTCACAACACGAACAATCATTACAAGGGTTCTGGAAGAATAACCGACCAACTGGCCAATGAGGAGATTACTCACAGGATCGCGCGCGGGCCCTGGTCTGATGCTTTTCGATCGATCTCATCGTCTGGGCTAGGTACCTGTAACCTACCTACATATGTATGTACCTACTTCCTCGCAGCTATGAATCCTCAACCCTGCTGTGAGTCATGAGTCAACCTGTCGTCATTCGTAACACGAGCGCGGCCGTAACTGGTGTAGGTAATTAGCAATGATGGGAAAGTCCAGGATTGAGGCGTTGGGCTACTCCGTAAATCGTTCATCCATCAACGTAGGTATCGGCTTGCTCTTGTGTTTGTGTGTTTCATCTACTCCGTAAATCAAGTATTACTATTTTTCCATCGGTAATACAGCTGGACGCACTGCGACTGTTTCTATATTCCCATGTCATCACGCTGTCCGTGATGGGTTCTTTTAACCTTTATTTGATTTTTATTGCCATCTTAAAACCTTCCTGAGTCCTGAATTTGCCCCGGCACGTTATAGGAGGGCTCCAAGTTCTCACAATCACCATTACAAATCACCTCGGCGAGACCCAAGTCAATAGTGTAAGAGGCCTTCCACGAGGTGAGAAATGGCCGCAAACACAGATGTGGTATGTAAATGTATACCTAAATCACGTTCGCTGCATGGCGACGGTGCCCGCCGCGACACAGGCGCGGGAGCCGCGGGTGTTCCGGAAGCGGCACGGCTCTTTGATGGACGTGATTGGCTGCGCGATTGGCGTGGAGCCCGGATCGCGCGGACCAAACATGGGAACAAAGACAACAGGCGGCAGGCCTCAGTCTACAAAACTTACGGACAATCGCATCTCGTTCCTGAGCTGCACAATTTTGCCCTTTACAGACGAACTCACGGCCGAACATCACAATTGTCATCTCGACACCGTTCTGCTCAGCGCGCGTACTCGATTGAAACGCTCCCCGATGCGAGCATCCGAACTACACCACCCCCACGTCGTCGAGGTGTAGAGCCGACTTGACAATGACGACAACGTTGGTGGGAAGGGCATCGATACGGGGAGGGACTGAGACGGGGCGCATGATTCTGCTGAATTTCTGTGCGATTGGAATCACGTACGTGTCTTGCCGTGCTGCTGTCGTGCTTCCTTGCAATGGGCGGAGGGGTCGTCTAGTATCCGACGTTAATGCCGTGGTGTAGTTTTACATGGATCGTCGAAATGACGTGTAAGTCTGCCCGCGCACTCCCTTGCGAACGAAGAATACAGAGAAAGCAACCGCTTACAATCGTCACGATGCTTCCTCCCTCTAGACTGCACCCCGTACCTCCTCAACCTCGGCCTCACAAAGTCCAACACATCCCTCATCTGGCTCGCCGGCCCGCTTTCCGGACTCCTCGTCCAGCCCATCATCGGGGTGATATCCGATGAAAACACATCCAAATGGGGTCGCAGACGGCCTCTGATGGTCGCAGGAGCCCTAATCGTGGCATGCTGCCTCATCGTGCTGGGCTTTACAAGGGAGCTCGTCGAGCTGGTGCTGCCGCGGGATAGCCCCTCAGCGAGGGCTCCCACGCTGGTCCTGGCCGTATTGTCCATCTACGTGCTCGATTTCGCCATCAACGCCATCATGTCGTGCTCGAGGAGCCTGATTGTGGATGTTCTCCCACTGGAGAAGCAGCAAGAGGGCGCCGCGTGGGCAAGCCGCATGAACGCCGTCGGACACATCATCGGGTACAGCGCCGCGGCTCTCAATCTGCCCAGTCTCCTAGGCGCAACGCTCGGCGCGACGCAGTTCCAGCAACTCACAGTCATTGCCATCTTGGCTATGCTATCCACCACAGGCATCACCTGCTGGGCCGTCCGGGAACGCGTCCTCGTGTCCTCCAGCCGTGCCCACGGCGCCGGAAGTAGTAGTTCCGGGATGCAAAACCCTTTCCGGGTCCTGCGACACATCTACTCGACTGTGCGTAGTCTACCGCCGCGCGTCCGCGCCATCTGTTGGGCCCAGTTCTGGTCCTGGATCGGCTGGTTCCCCTTCATGTTCTACAGCACGACGTGGGTAGGCGAGACGTATTTCCGGTACGATGTCCCCGCTGAGGCGAAGCAGTCGCAGCACAAGGACGATGCTCTGGGCGAGATGGGCCGCATTGGAAGCAGCGCTCTCGTTCTCTATTCGACTGTGACGTGCGTGGCCGCGTTTGTGCTGCCCATCTTAGTCAAGTCCCCAGACGAGGAACACTATACGGCGAGACCACCACCAGTCGTGGCCGGGCTCCTGACGAAACTTCAGGCAATGAAGCCCGATTTGTTGACTATGTGGATTTTGGGACATTGCATGTTTGCGGGTACCATGGTCTTTGCGCCATTTGCGACGAGTTTTCGCTTTGCGACCGTCTTGGTTTGTCTGTGTGGAATGTGAGTTGTGCCATCCATCTAGACCGATGGGCTTCCTTTCTCGCTCAAACCCCCATTGCTGCCCTCCCCCCTGTTTTAACTACAGGCCCTAGTTTTCCCCCAGCCGTTCCCTTCTCAAGTTTCTATCTCTATGAGTCCTTCATGATTGACAAACTCTTCCAGACCATGGACCATCGCCGGCTGGGCCCCCACAGCCCTCCTCGGCATCGAAGTCAACAAAATGACCTCAGACAGCACCAGACGCCTCTCTCACGACCACGACCCTGACTTTAACCCCTCCTTCTCCCCCGACATAGAACTCGCCTCCCTCGAGACGCCCCCTTCATCTAGCCTTCTTGGCAACGGCCACGGCCCGGAATCCGCCGCCCCCGGAGGAGAATTATCAGGCATATACTTTGGCATCCTCAACATCTACACCACCATTCCCCAGTTCATAGGCTCCCTAATCGCCGCCGTGGTGTTTGCGATTCTGGAGCCCGGCAAGAGTAAAGAGTTGGCAGGCGGGGCCGAGGAAGGTGATGAGAAGGCTGCGTTGCCGGACGCGGATGGGCCGAATGCGATTGCTGTGTGTTTGTTTATTGGGGCTATTTGTGCTCTTGCGGCGGGGTTTGTGACGTTGAAGTTGAGGAACCTGTGATGTGCTGTTGTTTGCGTGGCTGCGTGCGTCTGTATGTTTGTTTGCATGGTTGTGTGTATATGTAATTACACATGTGTATATATTTGTACCATAGATGAGTCGGATAGGGGGATAGGGAAAAGGGGGTCAAGGTGGTTGGCTCCCGCTCCCTTTGCCTCATGAAGTCGAGGACCAAATTATTGGAAAGCTGTATCATTCTTCATCGGCATAATGTTAAACTGTCTAATCTGGTTTGGATTCACCGGGTCTGATCCGAGGCTTGGGTCGGATTGCCTTCCGAGTATTGTGGCGAGTAGACAGGTACCTAACTACATACATACTTGAAGAATTAGGTACAGTACTTAATATGCACATACATAGTATATTAGCAACTACGTCGCCATACCGAGAACTCTTTCGTCAAACACCGCGACGCTACGTAGTAAAAGCAATGCCTCCATAGTGGCAGAGACAGAGGTCGAGATCGAAGAAGAGGAAGCTGCGTGATTACGGCAACTTGCAAGGACATGCAATAGAGATAGTGTAACAGATGGCAACGGGTGCAACTAGATACGCAATGATGGATACGATGGTGCGATATGTTGCGTCCTGGTAATGTGCACAAAATAATCACGCCACGCATTCACCGTTCGCGCTTCAGTCGTTCAGAGCTGCCACACTGCGCCTGCAGCACGTCGTCACCGGTAATATGTCTACTACAATCACATACTCGCAATTATCTACGCAAAACGAAGTGAAATCCTGCGATAACCTATACCTCGCCACGCGCATCGTCCTCACGCCGCCCTGTCACGATACGTCGGGGAATTGCGTCGTCGCAAATCTCCAGGGTAGGCATTTATGCCGAGGTTCACCTCCCCCAGTATCCAGGATCCAAGCTCAAAGAGGAAATCAGCTCCATGACATGTCCATTCGAGTCCGCTGCATCATCATTCTAGTCATATCCAAGTCCAGAAAGCCATAGCAAGTCTCACTACTCTTCCGCATTCAGTCTCGCTTCCGATCCCGACCCGCCGGACCCGGGCATCTTCTTCTTTGTCACGCAGTTAGTGTACATCTTTCTGTTTTGCGCCGGGTCATGTCTCAAGATTGTCTAATCCCGACGCCTTTCGCCGAACACGAATCGAAGGTCTTGTCAGGGGGGGGGGAGAAAGAGAAGACTCAAGAGGTCTCTCCTTGGGCTGATTCTGACAAGCGTCAGCATGATACGGCGGGGTTCGGGAACGGGGGGTCCCGATTGTGTACGCGTTGCTCAACAGCCGCATGTTGTGGAATATGTACTTGTTACTTGGTGCCTATCCTGCCTCGATGGTTGGTCTCTTGTAGTCTGTAGATTCTTCACGCTTCCTCGCGTGGGGATCGTAGCTGTCGTGCCCCTAAGCCCCTTTCTTGTTCAGACTTCGGCTGTGCTCATGTCTACATCTGGACGTCTCGGCAAACTCGCGCCGAAAATGGCTACTATGTATTGTGCTGTGCGTGCTGCGGTGATGCGTGACGTGTCTATTTTCCCGATTTGTGCAAGTTGTGACTGCTTGTACCTGCTTTGTACTACAACGATCTCGATCGGGTCTCGCCGTATCCCACAATCTTCTCAGGTTGTTTCCCCTTTGCTTCCTGTCTTATTTTCACGGAGTACCTTGGGGTACTAGATCCTTGCAGCGCGAATAAATAATTTTGAGCACGAGGTCAATGGCCACTTCAGTTGATTCGTCACCAGTCAGTCAGTCGGCCACTCCGAAACAAACATTCTTAGGACTGGGTGGAAGAAGAAGGCCATGGCTATGAGTCTATGACAAACGGAGTTCCTGATCTCTAAAGAAACTTGAGCCATAGTCACCGACGATTTTTTTCACACGGTCGTAAAGTTGACATGTCAAATCTTTGCCTATCGATCTTTGGTGTACCCAATGGCTTTCAATAGTATGGAAAAACTATAGGCCTCTTGGGAAGGAGGGGGGGTAGTTTCCCGACCGCAATGATGATATCAAATGTGTAGTACTTCGCGTAGAAGGTCCTTTCCGGGCGTCTCTGTTTTCGACCTTCGAGACTCATGTCAGACACGAGGGCAGCCAGCCAACGTCATGCGGTCTAGCTTATTCCCGGTTTCATCAAGCCGCATAAGCAGATATTCCCAATTAAGGCAAGTCGTACCGATTATAACTTGTAGTAGCTGTTGCGTGCGGAAGCCCCCATTATTCCATGACTTCTACTTCACATCTTCAGCAAGCTACTCGGAATCAGTACTACGTGGCGACCTAGGTAGACTCTCTAAAAAGCCCCCTGATGAGAATGATACTTAGGCATCCACCATTCTATGATTGAGCCTTGGTGGCGGCGGTGAGTAAGCGGCGACTAAAGACATGCCATAGAATCACCACTTGAAGTCGTTTGATGTTCGAGAGAGCATCATTTTGCTCAGGGATACATTGAATCAAGTTCTTGAACTTTGAAGTCTTGCTGCCAGGGAAACACGTGCTTCAAAGATGCTCTGGTCAGGTTATCACAGATGAAGCGACTTGATGGATACTTGGCGGCAATTTGCTGCTTGCAACTACAAACCGAAAAAGGGATTTGCGGCACTGTCATTGACAATTGTTGGACATGGCCGGCTCCGCGGGGCGGGCTATCAGCAGCGACATGTCCACTTTCGCTGCCTTCGCAAGTCTTGATTAGACACTTTATCAAATTATTACAATGAAGTACCAGATCGATCAGCGTTCACTCTCCGGTATGTGTTAGAGCCTAGAGGCCCGGCGAACCAGCCCAAGATTCCAGAGACTGTGTGTATGGCTTCACTTGACCTGGTCTATATCAGCCTTCAAGCTTGATGAATACATTGCCAGCAGTAAGAGCCAAGGTAGGGTACCTACTACCTTCAGCTTCACCCTATTGATATTCCGGCATGGCCGGCTTTTGCGGTTCGGTAAGACCGACTTAGTGTCATATTTTGGTCCTATGACATTTCGAAGGGTTGGTTTTCCATAGAAAAGGGTAGCTCACTAGCCAAATAGACCGGGTTTTTTTCTCGTTCCATTGATCAGAACACTTGCGGATTCAGATCTGGACGGACCCTAGTCGTCAAGTATTGTGGTGGGTAATTGAGCTAGAGATTGCCTTGTGCTTTTAATCATGCGCGGCAAATGAAAGCATGCTCCGCTTTGGGGACGATCATCACAATCTCGATAAATCAAGCCATAACAGCTCCTCTGTGTTGCCTAGGATACCTGGGTGATCTTTTGGTAAATGATCAACCCCGAAGTAGGTGGCAGTCCTGAGTCAGGTTCCAACTTCCTGGCTTGAGGGAGACGACGATTGAGACTGGAATATCTCCTGATCAGTTCCGGCAGTGACTGACCCTGCCGATATATCGGCCCTAATGAGAGGAAGTCATTCGAGCCACTGAGCGCTGAGTGGCTTCATGTATGAGATGTGGTATTCCGATATTGGGACTTTCACTTGGCCCTCTGCAAGTGAAAGCCACGGGTACACGAATTGTCATGTCCTCGTTTAGCCCACAAGCACATCCCAAGAGAAGGGCTCAGCTCCGTGAACTGACACACGAATCATCGGCCTCGCCAGAGTCGCCGCAGATCGGGCCACGTGCTGACATTTTTGCTCTGTCACTCACCTGAAGTAGAGTCTAGACGCGAGCTTTCGTCGCTCCTGTCCAGCTAAGAGCTTGTGCATGCATGCAGCTTCAGGACTTGCTACGGAAACGATGGTGGAAATCCAAGCCATACATTGTTGAGGAGCCACTATCGCCAACGCCGTGTTGGCACTCGCATCATGCTCAGCCGTCTCTGCAATTCTTTTTCCGAGCAGCATAGCTTGTTTGTAACGCTTAAGATAGATATTGTGGTACGACAGGCGGGCGGCGTACATGCCTTGGTCGATGTGTGTGTGGGCTATCGTCGGCATAAAATGCCAAGTGAACAAATGTGTAATAGTATTGACGAGATAAACCCCCGGGGCCTCTCTCCCTCCTATTGGGGGTTTGAATATACCTACACAGTAGCAGAGAGTTTCAGGCAAGAAAAAAAGAGCTCATCCTTCTGCCACGGTATTTGGAGAATGCTCCAACCGTTGTCTTGCTGCATTGAAACTTTGCAGAAGCTGATATTGACACTGGAATATGGGGAAAGCGATGCAGTATGCATCCATCCCACAGAGTATGCTTTAGCACACGAGTCGACCCCTGTGCCACAGGTTCCCGTGCCTCTGTCGGCAACAGTCAGGCCGAAGATATGGGTCACAAGACGAACCCAACTTCGCAGTCTCGCCCGATTCTTTGAGTAGGTAGCTGACCAGTTCGATGTGCTATGAAACGTACGCTTCTATCGCGCGAGTCCTCGGGCTAGACCGGCAGGGCAGTTGCCAGTGAGTGAGGAATAAGTTGCCCGATGCCACTGCCAAGCCTTCTGCGACTTGGAGAAGCGTTGTCGGCTTGTACCTACATACCTAGCTGATCGTGTATCCTTGTTGGGCAAGGCCACTTAGCGTGGACGATGGACCATCACAAATGCCGATTACCCTGTTGACAATTGCATGCTATTAGCGTATCGAACCAAGGGCAAGAGTTCAGGACTCTCATGCCGTTGGATCACGATGTGCTGTGGCAAGTGGATTTCGTAGGCGTGGTTCTCCAATCCGCTTGGCGAGATCTAGACTTGAGAATTTGAACAGCAAGCAGTATGTGAGCAGTGACTCTTTTCCCGAGGCGCAAGGACGCTCACGATCAGCAAAGCCAACAGTTGTATGTGGTACCTAGTAATACACACCACACCTACCATCAGAAGATCGCAATGGAAATGCATGGCCAGATCCCGTTTGGACCGAATGCATGGCACTTGAGTACGCAAGTGCGGACCTTGGGTGACAGGCGTGCCTCCAAGGATGACCCAGGTCTCTCGACACTACAGAGACGGCAGGGTATCCCTACGGAGGCCGCGAGGAAGGTGGGGATAGCCGAACCGAGAAGCTTGCCAAGGGGGGGTGCCAAGGGGTGCCCAGCGTTGCCGTGATGATCTGGAGCGACAGCCGGCCGGGCGGCCCTGATCATCATCAGCCCGTAAGGTGGTGGGGCGACCTGGCGTGACGGTCTGCCAATTGAGCTGTTCGGGAGGTAGCGGAGGAAGGCAACAACGGCCGCTTCTTGCCATTGGGCCGTATAGACGCCCGTCAACATTTCCATTGTCGTGTCCTCCACAGGACACATGGCTGGGTCGACGGCAGAGGCAGCCGGCCCTTCGCGCTGGGTCTTGGCCGTTCCGGATGTCAAACAAAGCTCAAACACAGCAGAACAGACCTCTCGTTCTTGCCCAGCGGTCGCTCCGCGGGTCACATGTCTCGGGTAGCACTGGGTCGTGTAGTGATCTGGGCCAGTCGGATCGATTGATCGAGTTCCAAGTCAAGAGTAAGTTCTCCAAACCAGGAACGGAAAATCTTAATCGAGGCTGGGCACCGTGAGCAGGCTAGGCGAAAACGTGCGGTACCTAGTTGCGATGTGGTTAGTGGAAGAAGGGTCTCTGGTCGTTCTTTCCTTCCAAGTGCGACATGTGTAGGTACGTCAGCGCTGGCGCCCAGGTGGCGGGTACAAGGTGAGACAGGCGGCCCCTTCTCGCCGCCCGAGCACCTTTCGAGCGCGCCCTGGCCAAATTTCGCGGGGCATCTCACAGTTGGCTCCAGTGGCTTACAACTGTCCGCCACTCGTCGGCACTGAACTGACTCGACAAGTGGTGCCAAAAGCCACGACACTTGACGTCTAGTCTTGACGGGTACCTGACTTGGCTGCCGTTGAACCTTCTATCAAGCTTCTAGTGCGTTGAGTATCATTTGTCTCGTCCTGACTTCTGCTTCTACTACCTACTAGTGCAAATCGGCGTCTGGACAGTGACGATTCGTGCGGCAAGACCCCCAAGACTGTGACAATGGTACAATGCATCACCATCCACATTGCCACGCCGTGCCACGCCATGCCACGCCGTTTCTACTGCTTTGTTCTGGAAACAAAGGCTCAACCCCTGGCATCGACCTGACGGCACAAAATGCCCCAGCAAAACTACCCTAACAGGGAAATCTCCGGTCCCTGCGCCCGCCCGCCGTCTGAAGCCTCAGCCATCTCGGCCGGGCAATTTGGTATTTCGACGACGCAGAAGCACCAGACCAGCGAGTCAATTAGCTTCCGTCGTCGTTACCTATCGCAACACACTCTTGCTGTCGAATACGTTAATTCTGTCATGTGGCTCGCGCCAATCTAGGAACCCGATCTGAGCCACGATCGGGAACTCATGATATACGTGTCTGCGTTGCGCTCTGTCAAACTCGAATAGTTAGCTGTCTCATCGACGGATATGGCCAGTTGATGGGCACTATTGGAGGAGAGAGCCCGAGACTGCAGCACCGGGCTCTACCGAGAGACGGCCGCTTACGCGTCCGACCGCTAACCCAAGCCCTGGGCGAGTGCTTCGGATTTTATTTCCTCTGCTAATATTCGGGCCAGCGAAGCTGCCTAGACAATCAGCAGGCTGTGGCTGACAAGTATTCGTTATCCTCGTTTTCCGGACATCACAGCTAAAATCATCATCATGTTGTTGTTGTTGATGCTGCTTACCAAGATGCCACAAACCGACAGCCATCTACATAGTTGGCCGCACCCCTTATCCCACAGGCTACAGCTTGGCTTGGCTAATAGTCAACGAAGATCAGGGTCTCCGGAGGTACATACTCATAGGAACACGTTCTTCAGGGCGGCTACAGGCCGAGCTGACATCGGCATTTTGGCCCATATTTCACGCAGACGCGGGGTGTCATCCATCATGGTCCTGTACTGAGCTTTGCCCTAGTCCCTCGTCTCTCGGCACTCGTCTCATCCCTCCCGGATACCGCCTACAAGCGTACACACATCAAGTCTCACGCGACTTGGGACGGCCGGGCGTTGTGAAGAACATTAATTTAGCGTCAAACACTTGGGCCCGACACACAAGTACGCACCATGATCTACGGAGATCTCGCTGGTTCTCATCATAATACAGTATACTCGCACCCCATGGCATGGCACGTCGCTTCTTGGGCACGTATGTATGTAGGTATGTACATCGGCATGGAGCTTGGCCATATTACAGGCCCTCTGTACGGAGTACAAGCCTTGCTGGAACCGGACACCTCCGCCTATGGCCTGTGCAACCCGACTGACCTTGGGCTGGGCAGTGTGCCACTCTCCGTGGCCCTCAATCAATCAGGACGCGCGCTGTTGCGTCTGCAGCCGGTCTGCACGCACGCGCAGATGGGGAGATGGTGAACTCAGAACTGTGATGAGGAGGGGCAAGATGCGACTCGTGAGTGGGATAGGGACTGGAGCTACCTATACCGTTTACGTATGGGGGGTCCATCGGTCCCGACGCCATGATGTGGGCGCTCTTCCCCGCCGCGTGCTCTCTCAAAGGCTCACTCAGCTCAGCTTCCAAGTGCCAACAATAGGCCTGAGAAATAGTATTGAGAAGCGATGCCATCTCTGCTCTGCTATACGGAGTACATATGCAGTCTCGCTCGGATTTCGCCAATAAACATACCGAGGGATTTGAGACATGGCATCCCATCCTAAGATAAATGCCCGTGGGGGAGCGCGGCGCGGGAGGAGCACAGGGTTTTTCTCAACACCCCCCGTTTTTCGTCAACCCCCGGCCCACCCAACCAGAACGGCGAAAGAAGGGGTCAGTGGTGTGCGCGGTCTGATGCCGTAATGTACCTTGGGTGGGTGTCTTAAAGCCGAACTAGCTCTGCTTCAAACTAACTCTGGAGTCAATACTACTACAGGTACGTGCCCATGCTCTACGGAGTAGGCATGAGATTGGGGGTTATCCCCTCCACTGCCAGTGGTAGATTAGCTCCTCCGACTTTGGGACCCGTCCCCTGTCTTGTCGTGGCCCCAGTTTCGAAGTCGTACAAGGAACTCGACGTTCAAGGTTGTTTTGCAACGAGCCCACATGGAGACAGGACTTGTACCGCTTTCCCATACTTAATAAGTATAAGCCGGCGTCCTGATGTCGAGATCATCCAGATCGTGCCTTACTTTTCTCACATTATTCACCAGGTTGTCTCACCTTGCTGCCTTCTTCCCGAAGTCTTCTATCAAGTCACTGAAAACCCTTTTCTCGTCATTACATCCCGTTCGACTGGAAGAGGACTCGGGCATTCAAAAGGCCACACAACCACACACAACCACACACACTCACACACTCATACATTCACACACGCCCATACACATACACACATATATACACACGCACGCATACACTTACACACATCACGCCCATCCCTCTGTTCACCCGTACGAGGCGCAAGGCCAGTCCAAGCTGGTGGTGAAAACATACGCGGATATTTGAGCATCTCGAAAGGCCGGAGAAAACATCGTCTCTCCACTTACTCTGAGGCGATTCACAAGACAAGATAGATAGGGCGTGTGCCGCTCTACAGAAGTGTCTCATCTTCTCAGATAGACACAGCATGAGGTATTAACCTCTCGGCCTCCACTCTTGCAGGAACTGTCGCTCATAAATTTCGGTAGTGCAGTAGCAATGCAGTTTGACCCTGTCTTTGACATGGCACCTAGATCAGCATTTACTTGGCCCGGTATGCGCGATCACATCCTCTCTTTCTGGCGAAGCAACAACATCTGACTGAAGCGGCGCTTAGGACCCCTAGACTCTGGATCTTCAAATAGCAGCGTTCTCGGAGCAGACCTGAACTCACTACTTAGCGGCGGATCGGAGGCAAGCTTGACGCCGCCTCCTAGTGAATCACGATCCCTCGCATCAAGCCCCCCTCGCGGCTCAATGACTCCCGATCAGCACGCTATGAACCAATATAGAGAAAGATCGCGACGCGAGACGAAACTGGCAGCGAGAATGAGACGCGGCGAAAGTTCCTCCTACACCACCTCGCCACCTCCCATGTCGCTGAGCGACGCCTCTGGCTCGATCCCAATGCCCCTCTACTCGACAACGTCTCCCTCCATGTCCATGTTGCCAGGATCCGCCCCGAACCTGCAAGGCCAGGCATATATGCCTTCTTACAATCCTTCCATGCAAGATGTATCGCAAAACTCACACATGTTCACCTCGGCACCTTTCCAGCACTCAATGTAAGTTGATTTGATCCGGCGAGCACCCTTCGTCTCCAGCTCCATCAGCATTCAGACTGCTAACAGGCAAACGACTAGACCATCGTCTTACAGCATGCCGATGGACTATCCTACGCTCTATTCTGGACCGACCGACTACAGATATGCAGAGCCAAGCCACGCTCCGCATTCCTCGTACAGCTCTCACAACCCAGGTCGAAACCTCCCGCTGCCCATCTCGCACGATGGCAACCTCGTGTATGCTCCAGTGCCCTCGGGCGCCACAGTCGGCAGCACCGGAAGCAGTCAGGAAGGCAGCCATGTCCGAGTAGTGCAGAGCAGGCCGAAACCTCGGTGCTGGGACCACGGCTGCAACGGCCGCCAGTTCTCTACATTCAGCAACCTGCTGCGACACCAGCGCGAGAAATCAGGCCAAGCAACTAAAGCAACATGCCCTAACTGTGGAGCAGAATTTACTCGAACCACGGCACGAAACGGACATTTGTTACACGATAAGTGCAAGCAGCGAAAGGGCAGCTAAGAGGGAAAGGGTTCCTCGTCTCTCACGAATAGGACTTCAAAAAAGTCGGAGGGGCCCGGGGTGGAACGACAAAATAGTCACCGTCGCCCACTAAAGTTGCCGGCGCTGGAGAAGGGTGTGGAGATAATGATACTACCCGCAACTTCGCAAGGTAGAGAGTGCCTCGACCGGTGCTTCCCGCCTTGCTTTAATTCTTAGATGCTACGAAACACTCGAACATTTTTGCATTCAACGAATCAAGCTTTGTTTATCATGGGAGTTCTAATGTACGATAGACATGTCTTTTACTCTTTTCTGGTTCATGCCCAGTTTATATCTACTACTAAGCCTTTTGCTGTTCATTCTTCATTTTGCTATTCCCAATTTCTTTTCCTGTCCTCATTTTTTTTTTTTTTTTCCCGGTTGACTATTTTCTTTTTCTTCTCTTTTCATTTGCATACGTCAGCTGCATCGCTTTCTCTGGGCTGCGGCACCTGAGGCGGAGCTTCTCTCTTGAAGCTTGCGCAACTTGCAAGAGGCCGGGGGGGTGTGATGGCGCCGTCGCTGCCTCACCCCCAGTGACCGCATGGCCATCTTAGAGGACAGAGAGCTGTAAAAGAGGGTTGAGGTGGAAAACCGTCCAGTCAAGCGTTCGACTGGGATGGCAAAAACGTGCCGAGGGCCAGGGGTGCTGAAATGACGATCAATTACTGGGACATGTCCACGTGTTCTACATAGTGACGAAGGGGGGGGCTTTGGAGTTGAAGCTTCGACAAAGTTATAAGGCGCATTATGGAGTTCCAAGGGCGTTGCCATGTTATAGTCCCTAGTCCCTACAGATAAGAGCGGGGGGCAAGGGACAGTAGCCAGACTTTTTTAGATTCGTCAACTTGTAGTCGACTTTTTTTCTTCCCATTATGACGACCTCTATCTGGTCATTCATCAAAAAAAAACCTACTAGCTTCTTTGTTGATTGGCGTTCGACGCGCGGCATTGAGGTTGGTGTCATTACACTAACTCTTATCCTGCTCGATTCTGCCGTTGATTGATGATGACCAAGGGGTTTCCATATTTGTCAAATGCTGAAAGAGGGCATGACAATTGACCATTGAACCAGAGAAGGCCGGATGAACAGAAGCCCCCGGGGCGGTCTAATCGGCCGCCGCAGTTAACGTGACGAAAGAGATCGCCGCCGGGGGGGCACCGTTGTTCAGCGAGCCGCATAACCACATGTTGGGCCGGGATCAAAGTCTTGTGTGTGCGTGGTAATGGGGTTGAACCCGTTGAACCGCTGCAACTCTGTTTATTGACTTTGGGAAGCCCCCCGGTCCCTTTCCTTCTCTAGTCCAGTCGCCTGTTTTCTTGGCCTTGAACCCCCCCATGCAAGCCAAGCACTTCCGATGCAGGCCGGCCGAAACGCCGCACGTCAATGAACGGGCGAGTATGTACATACATACATACCTACATACATACATACATATACATACATACATACATTTTATACGTACTCCGTCTCTGTAAAGGAGGAGGGGGATTGTTCCAAAGTTGCCCTTTCCCTCCCCTCGTGCGAGATGCAGCGCAATGTGGTGCGATTGTGTGTTTGAACAGGGCCAATCTCCACGATGGGCCGACTTATTTCAACATGGCCGGTGTGTGGGGGGGGAGGGAGGGCAGAGCGGACCCGGCGCGCGCATAACGGGCTTTCCGTTGGTCGAACTACATGTGCTCTTGATTTTTGGTCATGACTCTTCCTTTTTTCTGTGTATGACTCTTTCCATGCGCGTGATATGGACTCATTTGCTTCTACTTCTTGGTTGTGTGTATGTATGACTCTATGTACATACCATGGCCTTGATGTGATTGCCCCGGGGTGACGGCCTTCAATAGGTATGGAGACTATAGCCTTGGGTGTGGTCAGAATGCTCATCTTCCGCGTTGGCTCCCCCCTCACTTTCACGATGGAGGCGTACTTTTTTTTTCCTTCATAGGGAGCAAACAAACGGGAATACATAAGAAAGTATTCAAAGTTCACAGAAGTTTGAGAGACACCAAACATTCCCCAGCTTGTTAGTCCTTCGAGAATGGGCTATTGAAAAGGAGACTCCTTTTGACTGTACATACCACTCCGTACTCCGTATAACAAAACAAAAATGCATACTCCGTACATACCGACTTTCAACTACATACATTCATACCTACATTTTACATACCTTCGATAGAGTGCCCCAGCCACACACGATCAAGTCAGGCCAAGGCCGAGACCGCCACCCGCGCTGGCTCTGGTAACCAGAATCAGTGGCATTTTATTCTATGTAATTTTCTACATACTTCTAAGTTCTTTCTGCCCATGGTCCCTTTGGGCACTAAGCAACCAGACATCAGACCAGAAAGCCGGACTAGGCCAGACCAGACCAGACCAGACCAACGCGTTCCCCCACCCCTTCTCTATGTACTCCGTAATGATCTAATCCTCGTTTGGCAAACATCCGGCAACGGCCACGACTGGTCAATGGTGTTTCTTCTTTCTTTCCTTTCTGAGTCCCCGCCTTGCAAGGTCCCTACAAAATAGTCACAAACCTATCCGTTCTCCGTACGGTCCACGGACTACGGAGTATGTACCTAACTCTGTACCTAGGTACCTAACCTACGGAGTACGTTACACACACAATGGCAATGGCTGCCTACGGAGTATACCCGCTAAGAAAGGGGTCTGACGTGGCCCTTGGCTTGATCAGGAAAGGCCGCACACATGGCGCACGCGAGGGAAGGAACAACCGAGACCATGGCCAGGCTAGGCATTTGATTGGCAACGCGCGCGATGCCGTTTGGTGAAAACCTACCTATACGTACATACATACATAGTATGTACATACATACCTAGAACATACCTACCGGTACATAGAAGAATCTTGTCTTATACCTATCTTGCCGATGAAAGCAAGATGAGAGAGACAAGGGGGAGCCAGGCGATCGGGGCCAATTTTTCTCGATATGGAAATCATGACGAATGCCGAAAAATAGAGGGAAATGACTCAAACTCAAGTTGGGCAGTCTGGTTTCTTTTTTTTTAGCTCGTGAATATCATGTCATGACAGATGAAAAAAAGGTGATCTCTAGCGGTCTGCGGAGTAGCTGGTTTGATCGTCTCTTAGCTAAATGGCAGAGGCGGATAATGGATATTGATGCATCATGCATCGTTATCGCGAATCGCGCATCTCGGTTGAGGTCTTCTTTTGCGTTGTTTGGGACGTCATGGCCCATGGCCCATGGGTAGGTAGGTAGGTAGGTAGGTAGGTAGGTAGCAGTCTGCTCTGCAAGACGCAAACAGGCAATAGCTTCGAGCGTCGAGGCCCGAGGGGGAGGGCCCAGGGGAGAGAGGACACCGCTTCTCTGACGAACTACATATGTATGTAGTACATACCTACAATGTCGTCCAGGCAGCTTAGAGTTATTTGTAGATGTATGCGCTCTGTACGAAGTACTCCGTATGTACAGAGGACGGAGTGCATGTGCCTACCTACCTAATACATAATCAATCAACAATAGGCACCGGCTATCGCTCATGTGGAACCCAGCAACAAGGGGGAAAACGGGGCATGAAGAACTATCCGTAAAAGAAGACGAAGGGAAAAAAAGAAGGCCAGAAGCTGCCGGGGTATGAGGGTCCAAGGGGGGTGGGAATTGTGTGAGTCTTTGCGTGTGAGTGTGATTGTGAGTGTGATTGAGTATGTACCCTATGAGTATGAGTGTGTGTGTGTGTGTTGTGTTGTGTGTGGAAAAAAGGCAGTCAAAGATTTCCTTAATGGCCGGCCGGCGAAGCCGATTGATTTGATAAACGAGGTCTGCAGAGCTCCACAGAAGAACAGAAGCTCAAGACACAGTTTTAATTCGCTTGGCTATTTTACCGCTCCCTGGGTTTCCTTTGGGGTACGGAGTTACGAGTACATACAGGCTACATACCTATGTACATACATACCTACGAATAATAAGGCAGAGCCAAGTTTGAACACCCCCCCCTCTTCCCCTCCCTTTCCCCCTTTCTCCAACCCCGGTTCGTCTTCAGGCGGGTTGGTGCCAATTGCAATTGAGCCAGCGACCCAAAATTGCCGGCCGGTAAATCGACAAGAAGAATGAAAATGTGGATCAAACGGTTGGTTGGGTGGCACCGTGGGGGAAAGGGGGTAAAAAAAAAGGAGAAGAAAGGTCCACGGGACGAGAGCGCATGATGAAGAGCCAAAAATATGTTTCTGTCAACGGCTTTCATGCCAAGTCTAGACGAAAAGAGGCAGTGATTGGAGGTTCGAGGTTGGAGGTTCTTGTTTCGATTCTGACTCAGATGACCTCGAACGTGGGTTATGTAAATTTGTGCATTCGAACTTTGGGGGCGGAGAGAAGGGGGGTATGTAGAACAGCGCTTGGCTGAGCCTGGACAAGTCAGCATCTATGATTGGCGGACTAAATACGCGAAATAGAGCAAGGGCGGGGCTTCCCTTGCTGAAAGTCGATACGGTCACACTGTGGGACAGGGGTTTTCGTTCTTGTGTCGGTTCACATTGCCGTTTAACAAACAAAGTTCATGCACTTTTGGGGTCTCGCCTTAGGCGACAATGGCACGGCACGACCTTGGCATGTACATATGTACTCCGTACCACTTATATGGCTCGTCTTTTTGTCCATTTGCCTGCGTGAACGCGAAGCAATTTCCCCGTGGATAGGAAAAAATCACAACGGTCTTGCGTCTCCAATTTGTTCGTCGTGGCGGCTACCTATTGCCTCACCGCGAATGCATATGTACTAAGAAGAACAAGAACAACACATGGGGTAGGCTTCTTCTAGGGGTCCTACCCACCACTAACTTGGCAAGTCTGGACCCATTTCATGTGCAACCAGAGAGCAAACAAAAGAAACGAAAAAGAACAGAGCAAAAGAAAAAAAAACTGCCCGTCGGGCATATAGCATAGTTGAAAAATATGCCATTGTCTTATAACGCAGGGTATCTCGACGGGGGCGGATCCAAGAACGATGTGTGCGCCTAGATAACCTAAGTAGAGAACCACCACTACACATAAGAAGTCGCCTCCTATTACTGAATACCAGGTGACAAAAAGCGATCTTGCGCGCATTTTGATTAGCTGAACGAAGTACTGGTCGGTCTTTGGCTGTCCATTTCGGCCCCCAAGTCTCTCTCCCCAATGCCCATGGGCCATAGCTGTCCTCTCTTTTGAGCCCAAGGCAATAACAACCTTAGAACTTAGAAGGTACGGGCATGATCTGAAACCCTTGAGGGAGGTCTGACGAGAGTGGTGAATAGGCCGATGCATAGAGCAAGGGTGCGGAGGCCTTCATTGGAGCATGCGGGGTGGGCATGGCGCCGATGGCGGACGATAACATGTGCTCTATGGAAAGATCAAATATGTATGTAGTAAAATACCAGCGGTGCGTTTGAGATGTCCGCTCTTGCCGTTGCAACTTGCAAATCTCAATGCACAATACAGGCTTTTCCTTCTCTTCTCCTTTTGCCTCTTCTCGAGCGAGTTTCTGCCATCTGTCTGAAGACGGATTCTAGACTGAGACTGAAGAGAAGGTGGACACCGACGTGGACAGAGGCATTGATACTCAAACGCAAATTGGAGAGAGAGATCATGAGGTCAGAGGAAAGGAGATGGGCACAAATCACGCAATGACTGAATCTTCTTCGCGCCTCGGTCGCTCAATCGGGAACCGAAAGCCGTTCTCTGTGATGCTTTGGGTTTCCGCGAGGTTTCCCGCTGCCAGCTGGGCGATGAGGCAGCCACCGAGAAGGAAAGGGTATGCATGGTGGTCATGCGACCTGGGCTGATCCGGGCATCAAGAGAATTCTCTTCCATGAGGTGATTATACAGCGCCGGTATAGACAACCATTTGCGCAAGAGGCATGAGTCGTTTGAAACCTTGCGCGAGATTATCTCAAGACATATTCCTTATCGGGGGACAGTGAAATTTGACAAGTCTGGTTTCAAGGCCTCTCCGAACAAAGTAGTTGGCAGAATATGTCGTTTAGATAAATCACACAGACAAGATTCCCCTGCCGCCGTTTCAATGGGCAAGAAAAGCCCTCACCAGCTGTCTTTTCCTGTCCATCGCGTTAGCACCATTGGACATCGGAGCCCCTCCGAGGCATACACCAAGCATATGAACTCCGTTCATCATGCCGCCTGCCAAGCACCCCCTTCCCTTCCCCTCACCTTTCAGCCCGTGTTTCACGGCAACCTAGGCCGGTAGAAGTTGTTCATTTTCCGCGCTTGGTGAGGCAGAAAAAAAAGAACACGATGAGGAGACCAGAGTCTGAAGGTCAGAGTCTCCCCGACCCCGTTCTCTCCCCCACTCACACCTGTCTCTCCATCACCGTCGGCCAAGTATGTGTGTACGTGGTCAACTTTGCTGATGCGGCGATGCGCATTGATGGCGGAAGCCAAGATGTCTGCCATGGTGGTTTGAAAAACGTGGCTGGTACATAGTTCATACATACGGAGTAAAAGACACATCAGCACAGGCTGAATGTGCTCATAGGCTGGGGATTTCTCCGTTGTGGAAGTATATCCCGCCAGAAGGAATGCCGAACCCTTGCACGGCACGCACAAACAAACACACACTAGGTGCTATCGGGATATTTTGTTCCCATAGCACGGAGTGAAAATCTACCCGTCCTCCAAAGGCTCCATTACGATCCTTCACCTTGCCAGCGTCGCATGGCGAGCCGCGCTCCTTCTCCTGGGGATACGTAAGCTTCTTGTTGCTTGCTGCTCCTTCCTGTGGGCGACGCGCCGAGGCCCCAAGCGGGTTGTGTGAGAATCGCGAGCGCTCAACTGCCGGGGTAGTGGACCCAGTTCAGGAACGCGGGTGTCTTCTCCGAACAGCCCACAGGCGCCAAGTTGGGGTCATTGCTGTGGCCAAGCTCAAGTTTGGGGCCTTGGTCCTTGACTCCTTGGAGCAGCTTGCTGTGCTGTGAGTCTGTGACTCGTGAGCGAGGAAGACGATACAAAGAGGGAGAGACCTCATCAAAGACAAGAGAGAGAGAGAGAGAGAGAGAGAGAGAGAGGGAACCTGTGGTCCTTCGGCCTGATTTGGGCATCAGTCACGCGACATGACAAGGCGGTTGGCCCGGGTGCAGCGATAGATCTCGCGGGCAAGATTCATCACGCACGTAGGTAGGAGTGGCAGAGAGGTGACGGCTTGTTCCTCGTTCACGCGAGTGCCACAGATGCTCTCCGGGTAGCAACATCATGAGGGAGTACAGAGTAAAGCGCGAAGTAGGTATGTATGTACATACTCCGTAGGTTAGGTAGGTACGGAGTATGCACTGATGCAATAGGGAGGTCGTTGAGGTTTGCAACGTTCTCATGCGACGAACTACCACCGTAAATGAAGTGGATACGGGGTGGATTCAGTGGGACACCGCGTTGATGTGCGTCGAAGTGTCGCATCAAAGAAATGCCTGCTCAGCTCGCCAACCCCAGGTCGTTCGTTTCCAGAACGGAGGTGGGAGCCGTTCGTCTGCAGGGGACAGGGGGTGGCCGTAGATAAATCACGGCCCCAGATAAACCAGGCACCCGGCTGCACCACTCTGTACCTACGGAGTACGGAGTACCTACACAACGCAGTCATAAACCCATAAACCCACAACCCGCAACCCACAACAACGCATTCGATACGCATGCACACACTGTACACACGTACATAGCATTCGCATGAAGTCGTACGCAAAGTAACAAAACAGATGATACCAGTCACCACACATGCAACGTACGGAGTACAAGCTGAAGCATCTTCGCCCCTATTCTTCTCCCCTATTCTCCAGTCACGCCCGGGTAGCCACACCCGACCCTTTCTCAGATCGAACCCCCTTTTCTACGTCGCAGCCGGCGTCGGGTTCAGCCCTGCAAGTCGAGTCGTACATACATGCAGCACATTTTGGTACGGATCACAAAAGTGAACAGTGACATGTCACAAAACGGGGCAAGCCGATAGGTATAAGGCTGCACGCTGAAGATCTGTAGGACCAAGCTGATTGGTTTGACGGCGGCAAAGGAGAACGGGAACGAAGACGCTGCACAGACATGCACAGGCGACAGGGCTGAGACATTCGCCTGAGATTCGTGATTCGGCGGCCTTTGGCGATCTCGGCCGCCGCCGCCGCGAGTCACTCGTCCGAATCGGGCTGGATAGAACTAGAAGTGCTGCTGCCAAGAAGTTGGACTTTGTCTGGCGATATATCCGAGACCTGGAGTCAGATGGGAGAGAACGGCGCTGGCACTGGTTTTGTCGATGGCCGGCCAGCCAAGGCACTGACTGAATGCACCGCTGACTCGACCACTTGTGACTTGAGCCATTATATCGTCTTCTTTCATGTTCTTTGTGGTGCTCTGATGATGAAGGCTCACTTTGGACCTGCATGCGGCTTGACGCCTCACAGTGGAAACTTCGAGCCTGGCCACCTGCAGGCTGCACTGCACGTATCTGCGCAACATACGGAGTACATACAGAGCGTGTTCACACTGTGCTTTTCACCACTTTTATGTATTACTGGATTACAAGGTAGGTTAGGTACCTTAGGTACTACATACCTACGTGCTCCGTGATACGTACTCCGAATACTCCGTACATACCTACCGTATTAACTCAGTAAATTCGTCTGAGCCCGTGGGTCTGATGACCCTTGCTCTAACAGATTTTCAGCGATACCATTGGCTCCTACATAGGGGGGCGGGCTTAGCCCGCTGCCCGGATCTCTGAATTGGAATGTGTGTGGAGGAGCCAATGGCATTGCTAAAATCTTTTCGAGCAAGGGTTATCAGACCCACGGGCTCGGACGAATTTACTGAGTTAATACGGTATGTAGTTGATGAATACCAAATTCAAGCACTCCGTAGGGTGCATCGCCTCGGCGCTGGCGGACACGATAGAATAGAAGCCAAACGATCTTTCTAATGCGCAAAGAACTATTCCGACGGACCTGTTGCGAAACTCGAGGCGGTGAAGATACCTCCAAACCGGTTCGTGTCCTTCACCGTCTCATTCCGCCGTCTGAACCGAACAAAGTTAGGCTAGCAAAACCCCCCCTTTAACACAGAGAAGGCCCCTTGACACGAAAAGAAAGAGAGGCAAATTGCAATACATACTTGTCAATATTGAGCATTAGGAGTTGATTCACAATTCGGCTGCCGGCATGACAAGCATTTACTGGCGGGCGATAAAGCGCCCATGGCGTGTTGTAGTTGGGATCGCAGCGCGGCCATTCGCCAGCATTGCCGCCGCCGTTGCGCCCTCAATGCCCTTTCTCACGATCCTCAGCAGCAAGACGGCATTTGTACTCGGCCCGCCACGCCGCGCACGTCGCAGTCAAAGGGGCGTAATCGATACCACGCAACGTGAGTTCCAGACTCCATTGACTGTGCGCCACGCTGGTCGACGACGCAGGTACATACCTACCATGTTTGCGCAATGAAGGAGACCACATACATATCGAAACGCGTTAGCCAAATCCGACGGCGACAAAAGATGCCACGATGGTCTCGTCGAGTTGTAACTTGTTGCTATGTAGTACGTAGGAGTACTCTGTCGCAAAGACAAGAAGGTGCCAATTGTTGTAACTTGTCCCTGAAACAGCGGCTGCAATGTGACCTGCAGCCAGGTACTTAGTACGATAGATGAACGGGCTTGAGCCTTGCTGACAGCTGTGCTTCTCTTTCCTAGCGCCGTTCGCCAGTGCTGAACCCCTGACAAGCATCATCAGAGCTCGAGGAACCTCGAACGCAACTCTCATTGGTTGTAATGAAAGATTCCCCTTTGACTTCTTCCGGCACTTGTGCTGCGCCACTGGTCTCCACTTCGGCTCTCTTGTACCTAGGTACCTGAGCCTAATGTAAGTTGTGGTGACTTGCAGACTTGCAGACTGACAGTGAGTTTGGCGTTTTGGTGTTGACTTGTTGTTGGCTGACTTTGACTCATGTAACGCGCAATCAAGGCCCGTCTTCCCGAACCAACCATTCGGGTCCCATAACGTTGACACGATGCACATGTACACAGTACCCGCATGGACGTGTGGTTCGACTCGGTGACAGACGCAGTGACAAGTCCAACGAGGCCTTGTTCGCCCTCGTTTCTCCTTGTCTCGTCACTCAACGGAGTAACTTAAATTTACTTAATAACTCTTCCAAAACCGTCGGGACGTGAAGCTATCGCCTCGAATGTTCATGCCCGTTTTGGATCTGGGCTAGTTTCAGGCTGTGTCCCGGCCCGAGGCGATTCACGATTCACGATTCACGATTCACGATTCACGATTCACGATTCACGATTCACTCATGTCTTGCATCTATCACACTGCTCTTCTTTCAGCGATGATATTGCATCCGGTGCGGAGAAGAGCTACAGGATGACAGGGCCTCCTTCCCGATGAATTGCCCCCGTGAACAATTCCCGTGGCTGGTGACATGCAATGACACATGCATCACGGCTTGTATTTTGTCTGCCTGAAACGCCGATGACAAGATTCAGAACGCCGAATAGCGACGCCTCACCGAATCTGACGGCTTCTTGCAGACAATGCGGAGTGCTCTGTGAACATCACGATGCGCCGTGATTCCTTTTGGACTGGCCATAGTAGACTCATATGCAGTATTACGCACATCCTGTATATGGCGCAATTGGTTCCTGTCGGTCAACAATCGACAACGGCGCGGCATGTACACTTGGACTCCGGACTCCGTAGCTACCCTTTCAAGAAGAAGTAGGTATCCCGAACTGTACCGCCAAGTGGCGGGACGAACGGGGCCTTCCGAGATGAAGGAGAGTACACCCACATCTCAACGGCTGCCAATGATATTATGATACTGACATCCAGCGGCTTCGTGATCTCGCTCTGAGGCACGTCATGTCGCACCGAGGAGCACGAGAGCCACGGCGTGCATTGCGTACTATTCGGACAGTATTGCTCTTGTCAAGTTGGGCATACATAGGTACGCAGGCGGCAGATCTGGTCGAATCATAGGATCTGTTATTGGAACATGTTACTTGGTTCCCATACATCGCGTCTGTTGTTGTGTACCATGTACTGCTGCCTGGCAGCAACACCAGGGATAGCGCATCAAGTACCACTGTTTTGCACGTCGATGTATAAAAAGCAGAGGTCACTTTTCGCCCGAAACAGTACTCGGCCCGACGCTTTCTCGCAAGTAAGGTGACTCCGGTCTCATCGCCGCCGTGATATACTGAATCGGGCTCTGTGGCCATGCTTGAAATTTAGAAAACATGTAATACACACGTATATGATATACGAGCACCTTGCCCATCTTGCCCTGGGCCATGTATGTAGCGCAAGGCATTGCCGGTGTTCCGTGAGCATACCGATGCGCCTTCAGCTTTTTTGGTTTAACGATAGGTATACTAGCGCATATGCCTGCCATGGTGCCGCCTTGGAAACCTTGAACCTGGACAGCATCAGGTGGTCGGCAGCCTTTCCTATGCGTGCGCACTGCGACGTGGACTGAAGCGCCATGTTGCTGAAACGGCCTTGCCAAGCCCATGCATCGCAGTCGCTGGAGGCCCCATGGTGGCGAGGAGTCTCGCTTGCTGCGTTTCTTTCCGAGGTCCCGTTCGTTATAATCCCAGCCTTGCGTCGGGAAGTGGGCGTATAGCCTCGTGAGTCGTGATGATGTAACGCGAACATGGAGTTCGATGAAGATTGAAGACCAGGAGGTACCTAGTCAGAGAAGCTGTGCTACCTATGTACCTATGTACATCTGTATGCATTTGGTCTGACGTAGTACGTAGGTACAGGTAGTCTTTGTCTTCATTCTTCGTCCTGACACGATACATACATACCTACCGGTACCAGGGGCAGGTACTCTACTCCGTAGGGCCACCCCGAGAGGGCGGAGCGGGGCCGCGATGCAGACAAAGGTTGAAAGGGGGTGCGGTTAGTAAAGCCGTCCGATTTTACCCAGAAGGTGATTGCGCGGGCAATTAACCCCCGTCCATCGGCGCCGCGAATTGCACACACGCCCCCCTCCCGAAAGCTTGGTCGTCAAAACAGACGCGCTTGGCGAGCTGCTCTGCGCTGCGCTTATGCCCCCGCTTTTCCGCCTTTGTCAGCAGCCGGTCAAAAAAACTACCTCGGAGTAAACAAACAACCACCAGCTTTGAGCAAGATATCGGCCGACTGGATGCCGATGCTGGCGACTGCAAGGACACTTTGCCCGAAATAAACTGTAGCCAGTCAGTTTGCTGTCTACTGGCTTGGTGATCCTTTCCGAATCCCACAGCTGCATCTGCTTGTGTCCGGAGCTCGGGACGGAACGCATGCGCGCATGCATCGTGGGTTGATAAACACAGCGAGGGCGTACGCGTGGAATAAGCAGCCATGACGGCATCAAGAATTCGCACTCGCCGCAACAAGGTCTTGCTATCTGTTTTTCATACGGATCCATCCCAACCGACGCCTCCTCTCGCCCAGACACCTCCTGCTGAGGCATTCGTCGGTCTACCCACCGTCCACTGCAGCGCCAGCAAGTTTGCCAGCACGAGCACGACTCGCCATGGCACCGTCTCGTCCTTGCACCTGGCCGCTGATCAAGTCCGCTGGGACAGGGCATGGCACACTGTGACGTCAAAATTGCAATTACCGTCCTCGGTGGCAGTAGAGGACTCATTTGGCACCTTGCCCCCCGAGTCCCAGCAAGCTGACGACTCATTCTATGACAGCTTAGCCGTGGTCTTAAATGCCTCTACCGCTGTGCCTCGTGCCGCCCACGTCGAGAACATCTTGTCGTGGCACACGGAACAAGTGCGTCAGCATTTTGTGCACAATGTCCTGCCGCTTTTGTCGGCTTGTGCCGTGCAGGGCGACCATACGCAGGTGCTGCTGTGCAGCGTGCGCACTCTGGAGGCTGCCCATCGCCAGTACTCGTATGTGCTGACCACGATTGTGCGAGGCATCAATGATGAGTTTGATAGGCAGCGTGCAGTGGAAGGTTTCACGCGTGAATTCCATGCCATCCTCGGCAACTCATGGGCCAGAGGCCTCACGGAAGCACTCCATGCGGTCACGGTCCGTCTTGTGGCAGATATTCTTGAACTGAAGCAGGCCGGAACTGCACCTGGAGCCAACGCTGACGTCCAGCATGACCCGACTATTGCACGGAACGAATTGTTGGCTTTGTTCGAAGCCCTGCGCAATGTCGGCTTGGCGGGAGACAAAGTAAAGGTCTTGTTTGCCGAGATCATGGACTCGTGTATGAAAGACTTTATACGCAAGACCTACACGGGAATCTGGACATCGTTGAATGCAGACGGAAGCGTGAATCCATCTGCATCAACCGGATGTATGCAACATTTGTGCGGTTGGGTTGAGACGCATTACGCTTGCCTGGCTACTGATGTCCTCGGCCGCCTTGGGGGTCAAGTCGCGTGGACTGACATTGAAAGATGGAGAGAGATTGCCATTGGCAGATTAGCATCTCTGCGAATGCAGGAGCTTTTTGACATGGTGTTGCACTGGCCTGCGAGTAGAGGAGGCTTGGAAGACCTCCGGACTGCGGTAGCTACACCTCAGCGCCGACTACATCTCACGGACACGTTTGCCGCTTCTCTGCAAAAGAGACTACTGCATCCGGGCCGGTCGACGCTAGAAATACTGCGAACCTACATCTCCATGATACGCACGTTCCATCAACTCGATTCGTCCAAAGTCTTGCTAGACCGGGTCGTTCCCGCTCTGCAGCTGTACTTGTGTCAGAGAGACGATGCCATTCGCATTGTCGTCACTGGCCTTCTATCCCACTCTGGTGAAACGCACACTGATGAGGGCAAAACACGACTCGTCGAATTAGCCGTCATGTTGAATGAAGCCTCGCAGCAACAACGACTCCACATCGAAGACGAAGACCTGGATTGGGACGATATGACGTGGCTGCCCGATCCAGTCGACGCCGGCCCCAACTACAAGCGGCCCAAGAACGAAGACGTAATCGGCACGCTCATCAACGCACTCGGGGCCCAGGACATCTTCATCAAGGAATTCCAGATGATCATGGCCGAGCGGCTCCTCTCCAATCAAGCCACCTTCCAGCAAGAAATCAAAGTGCTCTCCTTGCTCAAAAAGAGATTCGGAGACAGCGCCCTTCAGAACTGCGACGTCATGGTCAAGGACATTTACGATTCGAAACGAGTCGATGCCCTACTGCGCAAGTCTCTCCGGCTTCGCCGCGGAGAGGATACCCGCCAGCCAAACCCTATCAAATACCATTCCAAGATCCTATCTCGCCTCTTCTGGCCCAGTCTCCCCAAAGAGTCGTTTACAGTACCGGCTCCAGTAGCAGATATACAAGATCAATACGAATCTGGTTTCCAACAACTGAAATCGTCACGGAAACTCGCGTGGCTCGATCATATTGGCTCTGCGACCGTACAGCTTGACTTTGAGGATCGAAGCTGCCACATCGAATGCAAGACATACGAGGCCGCCGTGATATACGCCTTCCATGATGACTCCACGCCCAACGAAGGCACCAAAACACCGCAAGAACGCACTTTTAACCAACTTTGGGAAACGCTCATGATGGATGAGGATCTTCTGCAGTCCGCGTTACAGTTTTGGGTCTCGAGGCGTGTTCTCCGCGACATAGGCAACCAGACGTACGTGGTGATGGAGCGCCTAGACGAGAATGACGAGACAGGCCCGGCAGACCAAGATGCATCATCTTTGGGGGCTGCGGCCGCTGTCGTGGATGCCGCGGGCCCGGCGCGGCAGCAGGCTGCTTGTCCGGCCAGGCCGAAGCCGAGGATTGATCCCAAGGAGCAGGAACGGCGGGTGGTGTATTGGCAGTTCATTGTGGGGATGTTGACGAATTCTAGTCCGGCGATGCCGTTGGGCCAGATCTCGATGATGATGAAGATGCTGATTCCGGATGGGGGGTGCTCGTGGAGTAGTGAGGAGTTGCAGGAGTTTTTGGGGGATAAGATTGCGGAGGGGGAGTTGGAGTTTGTGGGAGGGAAGTATCGGCTTGTGAAGAAGTGAGTGAGTGAGTGAGTGAATGAATGTGCGGGAGACTGGAGGGGATGGATTAGATGGCGGGTGTGAGGTGAGGTGTTGAGGGGACTAACGGCCGCTGGACTGGATGATGGGATGACTGTTTTGGCTTGTTGGAGTTTACGGAGTTTACGCACTGGACGGACTGGACAGATTTAGTACTGTACTACTGAAAGTATATTTTCCTTTCTTCCCCTCTCTCTATCATGTATCCCTTGTTTTTCTTTCTTGTGTCACCCTTGGGGGTCGATAACTGCAAAGTGTACATGCTTAGCATCAAACACAACTTCACAAGATCGCGATATCAAACCCGGTTATCCCCAAAGGAAGTAAGTTATTCGTAACTAGCACAGCATACAAAGACAGAGAGCGTGCTGTTCAGTGTTAGCTAACGACCGTGCAGAAGGGCGCGAAAGCGAAAGCGAAAGCGAAAAGGAAAAGGGGATCAGGTATCGAGTCACTGAGTGAGGAAAATCACTTGTACAAAGAGAAAGAACGGAAGAAAAAAAAGTTCCATTGGAATGCTGCCCGTGGTATTATGCAAACTATCAATCGTGATATTGTCGAGCAACGTCAAACGCGGCTGGCTCATTGCCCTTCAAAACTGAGAATCTTCCTCCCCGGCGTGCCGCGTGGCTAGGCACGAGAACCGCAGAATGTACGGAATAGACTTGTTGGCGAGGCGCATGAGGGCAGGGAAAGGCCGATAGTGCTGTTTGTCAGCGTGATGGCAAGTATTCGGACCGGACACATGCGCGCAAATCGGAAAAGGAGTTTCATGCTGTCATTCGTCACGGTTTCTATTTTTTTTTTTCTTACCAGGGGATCATATCGATGATCGTTGACATGTCGCATTCTCATGTTAGAGGCGAGTGTCTTGCTGAGTGTCGTTGCATCCATGATCCTAGTGGGTGCAGAGGATAAGGATTATTAAGAATTATCTAATTCTCGAGGACGCGTAGATGCTGGCGATGCAAAGTATATGTCCAACTCGTCTTGTTGTTGGCTTGTGATCGTGCTGTACTTGGAAGACACTTTGATATAAAGAAGGGGGATCTTGTGACGCCCGCTTCTTTTTTTGAATTGATTGCGGCTGATGTTTTTGCGTTCTGTCAATGTATGGCACAACGTTGTATGTGCTCACCATCGAGTATCGTGTCCTGCTCCTTGAGTTCTACTAATCCAAGCATGACCTGTCCTGGCGTCTTACGTTCTAGTACATGTATAGGAATACACATGTCCCACGTCTTACATGCTCATCATCGAGATGTCGTGTCGTACGTCTTGAGTTCTATGAATATAGACCCAACCTGTCTTACGTCTTACGTTCTAGTGTAAAAAATATCCAGAACCATTTCGTATGCCATACGTTCTCTTACCGTGGACAATGGCGCCCTATACTATCTTACCTCCATGCCCGCCGCAGTAGTAATCTCACCCAACACAAACATCTATTCATTGCCCTGTAGCACAGCAAACTTCCCGCGCAGTCTTCCTCGCATGCCCCCTTTCTTTCTCATTGCTTTCCTCGGCTTCCCTCTGCTTCTATTCTCTTCTCTTCTCCTTCTTCTTTCCTCCCTTCTTCACCATCATCCCAGGGTCCTCCTCAAAACAAACCTTTTTAACTTTTCGTGCATACTGGTAGCCTCGTACATGGCATGCAAGGGGAGAAGAGGGAAGCAAGGCCAAGGCCAAGTAAGACGGATTCATAAGGGGGTCTTATCCAGACCGCTAGTCCGCAGTCGCATGAAGTACACACATACATACCTGATAGGAATCGGCCAGGGGCCTAGACTCAAAATGTGATGGCATGGATTTGTTGTATTGTTGGAGAAGTGAGCTTTTTTGGGTTGGGCCACGCTTTGAATCTTCCTACTTCAACTGTAGCTCGAAAAGGTCCTTGATAAGCCAAGCCCTTTGATAAGGGTAACGTGTTCTTGGGGTTGGCTTCCTCGCCTTTGGTGCTAAGGGCGTTATTGGCCATGCTACAACTCTCAAGCAGCATGCCTAGCACGGCATTGAGGTGCAGGTCTAGGTATATGAACGGAACCCGAGAATCTGAATGAGTAAGGATACAGGCCGTGCACGAAGATGGCACATCGAGGGGGCTTGCGAGCGAAGAGATACATACGTATGTATGTAGTTGGGTTGAGGGATAGAATTAGAATTGGTTGGGGTCGATGACACGTTGAAAGGACCGAGTTGACATCATGTCCGTGGTTTGTCCGCGAAAAGAGACAAGACCATTTCTTATTTGTCTCACTCGTGGCCGGAGAGGCGCCTACTCCGTAGTTGGTTGTGCTCGTTTGGTGGAACTCGCAGTCGATGGTCGGTTCTTATATTCTCGCTGTGGCGTTCACTGAGTGCATCAATGATCACGGTCGGAGATTTGCGTACGTGCGGATACAGACGGCTTAGGTAGGTACCTAGGTAGGTATGTATGTATGTAACTTGCAAGATACAGGAACACTCTGACCTCAGTGTATGCACTCCGTACTCCGAAATTATGTACATATGTACATACAATGCATATGTAATTAACGCGGAGTTGGAACTTGGAATGCTCGGGTTGTGGGCAGAAGAACCCGGAAGAAGAGGCGCTGCTGAATGGTTGACTCGTCGACCGGCTCCGACAAAAGCGGGGCATGTTGGTTTGGGCGGACGGTGGACCAGCGATTGGTGGGCGCTTGTGCCCGATGTTCCCAACTTCCAAGGCGTCAATCATCGTGGCATGGCGGCATGTAGGTGGCTATAACCTCGCATTGCGCCTGCGTTGCGTACGTAGGGTATGTGTACTGTATGTATGTAGTGTGTTGTGTTGTGCAGTGTGCAGTGTGCAGTGCGTTGGGTGGCACTTTGAGGAGCTTCTTTTTGTGGAAACCGCACGATGATTATGAGGTTAGGTACCTAGTGTGCGTGTCAACTTTCATCACTTTTATTAATATTTTCAACTCCACGATGACCACGTCGATGATCACAATTGAGGGGAGAGTTTTTTTCGGACCGCTGATGCTGTGCGGCCCCTTGCGCTTGCAGTTACTTATTACTCCGTTCGGATTAGGTATGTACTACATATGTACTCACTTTCAAAGAGAATAACCTACCTACGTACATACCTACGTGAGCATGTGCGGGAGTGCTGACAAGTCATTGCCACATCACCACCCGAGGATGCATTCGCTCCACAACGCACGCCAGTACATAGGTAGGTAGTTCAAGTTGAGAACAAACGTTATTGCACACTCGTGGAGTCGTGTCAGTGCAATGTTCAGGTGAGCGCGGCCGTCGTAGGACAAAGTCCGGCACAGCCGAGCTTTTGTGATCCAGATTCCAGGCACTGCTTGCTTTGCGAGTGCGTACCTATCATGTATGTGGTCCATCACGTCTGACATGATGACAATAATAACTATTCGTACATGATGTGGTGGCCGCCGACGTTGGTTCTGATTATGTGCCCGGTTTATAACCCGTCACACTCACGACTCACGACGCGGCAATTGATGTTGCTGTTGTAAGCCGACATGCCTGTCCTGTCCATGTCTCCTTGTTCATTACGTCCATCCATCTTTCGCTTTCCTGCAATAAGGTGCCACCTCACTTTCTGCGCCAGTCGCGGACGCCTTTCTGCGCCATGGCTCCAGCATGTCGATATCTCCCAACTTGGGTCCGATTGAGGGCGGCCAAGCTGCAAGAATCCCTGCGTATGGTCCATGCCTCGTTTCAATCAACCCCTCGCTTCCTCGTCTCTCATCAGCTCGTACGTCGATCCGACTTGGCCGTATGTTGTCGATTTGCAGTCGTTGTTGCGATGCGGGGTCATGTACTCATGGCAAATTCCTTAATAAACTGTACTTTGTGTGCCTCGTCACTTGCTTGATCTGGGCTCTGGGCTCTGAGCTCTGAGCTCTAAGCTTCAGGCGCAGCCCAAGGCGGAGTTTGGGGCGGAAACGCCAATATTTCATGTTGAAGGCACGTGCGACAGATGGGCTGCTACATAATTGTACGGCAATAATCATGCAGGCAAGCTTCCGGTATGCTACTGTAGAATGCAATGCAGAATGCATACATGCATTACAGTACATGATACAGTACATGATGCACGGCAAGCCAAGGATCAGGTTATGAATGGGAACCCCGGCGACGGTGAGGCGACGGTAGGACGGACGCAGGCGCCGGACTCGACTCCGTAGGTCGCAGACTCATCAGGAGTTTCGTCTGAGTCGTCTCCTCTTTTCCCTTTCAATGCTGACGCATGGTCATTGGTGACCGTCTACGCGTGGTGGCAGCGGGTATGACGACAGATGGCATGGAACATGTACATAGGTATGTACTGTATGTTGCATATGAGTACATACATATTGAATTGACACACTTATTTGGCTAGTCATTTGTGGCAGACCACAGACTTTGCGGCTATTTCTGCTACCTGTAACCTACCTATGCTGCCACTGCACAGGCACTGCCAGCCTCGTCTTGCCAACTGCGAGTCTCGGCTATCGTATCAGCGGCCGGCTCAAGCCATCCATCCTGGACTGACTGGAAAAATCCCCTCTCCTCCGCCTCCGCCGCCCTCGTCTCGCCCAAAATCGCACAAATCGCACAACACACAACATACAACAAGTTACAACACAACACATGCCAGACGCCGTCACCAGTGAGTCGTGACCACCACCTCCTCCTGGTCCGCTGGCGCCTTGGCCTCCGTGGCCCGGTCCGGCTGTGGCCCTGTGGCCCTGTGGCCCTGTGGATGGCCTCGTCAAACTTTCCTTGATCTTCTGACTCCAGCTGCCTCCACGCGTCCGCTTCATTGCCTCGTCTCGTCCTCCCTTGGATGCACAGGGATGGACCCGACCAGAGAAGTCTGTGTGCAGTCGCCGTTGCCGCCGCCGCCCTGAACTCAACATTTGTCTTCGTCTCCAGCGCCTGTTTGCCGTTTCTCTCCGACTTTCCTGAACCTTCCTCCCTCGGTTGCCTGAGAATTAATTGCTTCTTACATACGCGCGCGCGCACATCACGCACGCCATTTCTGATTAGGAAGACAAAGAGGCCACCAAGCTCCGTGTCGCTTTTTTTTTTTTTTTTTCTCGCCTCTCCGCTCGCTCCGTGCTCGTGCCATCTCTTGAGCTGTGGTGTTCGTAACTTCGTACTTGTTACATACTTGTCAGCAGCAGCAGCAGCAGCAGCTCCGCATTCCGTATGCTGCTTGGGCCAGTTTTCCTGTTGTCGCCGACTCGCCGCTCCGTTCGCAACCGCACTTGGTCGTCTTCTTCCACTTTGAATCCTAAGCTATCCTGTGTTGCCCGCGTCCGGCTGAGCGAGTTGCGCCAAAGCAGCACTACTGGAGTCTGGCACTGTCAATCTGAGCCTGCGAGCCTCTAAACCTCTGAACCCTCCACTTCCTGTCTCCCCTCGTGCTTCATGATCCGATCATCCGACGGAACCGACCCCCGTCTCCACTGGTGCTTGCTATTGTTTGCGCTTCTGGGCTTGCTCGCTTCGTTGCCTTGATCTGTCCTCTTATTTCCATGGGGGTGCTGAGCTCATCTTGATTCTATTGATTCTATTGATTCTCTTGATTCTCTCGGCCGTCTGCCTCTCAGCCCAGAATCCGAACCTCTCGCATACAGTTGGTGGGCTTCTGATTCTTGTGTAGCCGAGGGGTGCAAGCCCAATGGTATTTGCATTCGTCAGAAGCACCACACTCGACCAGACTCGTTCGACGGCCGCATATCGCATATCGCATGTTGCACATTGGACGGGACGCTCCTGCCCATGTATACATGATTGAGTCTTACTCATGCTGAGCGCTGGCAGGACTGAATCACGAAACACTACCCGAACCAGACCGAACCAGACCGAGGCGCTTCAATCATCATCTTGGTACCGGCCTTGTAGCACTGTCCGTCTTCACTCTTGCCCTTGCGCCCTGTCATTTCTCCTGCTTTCTTACCTCCTTGCGTCTTCTCCTCACTTGGGCACCTTCTTACACCTTCTTACGTCCCGAATAGTGAATAGTGCGTCCGTTGCTCGACCATCATATCTTACCGCGTGCTCTCTCTGCCGCTCTTCTCGATCTTTTCCAAACCGCTTGCCATCAAGTCGTCGTTTGTCGTTATCGCTGTCGCAGCCGTTGCCGCCGTCGTTGCCGCCGCCCGGCCTCTCGCTATCTCGTGACCTGGTCATCATACCACCTAGACGCCGATATATTATTCCCTGTTCGCTCGGTGCTTTGCTCTCCTGTCTTCTCGTGGCTCCTCCGTGTGTCATTCGCTTGCCTGACCTCATGCCCAAGTCGCCACACCCAAGCTTCCATGCCAGTCGAGTCACTTGGCACGAAATAAGACTCACAACACAGCACATCATACACAGCGCATACTGTAACGAGTGGCAGCGAAATAGGACAACACAAAATATTTTCAAGTTGTCGTAACAACTATTACTAGTTCGGATATCGCTACATCACAGTATCTCGACATCCTCTAGTCCGAAATCGAAGCGTGTACTTCTGCACTCGTCATTCCCGGGCCCATTTGCCGACACTTGCGGTTACGGATCTAGTCGGAAGGCGACCATTTCCAATTCCCCGCGACCGGTAGAGTTGTTTGGAGGAACTTCCGGAATAGCGGCCCACGATGGATCAACTCCCCCAAATAAACCTTCCCCCAAATCACTCCCGGAGTCTGGTTTCAAACACCGATCCCATTCTGTCGTCCTCGTCAGATCACTGGTTATTCCAATCACCGGCGTTGCCCTTGACACCATGGCGTGCCGAGCCTTTACCTCTGGACTCGTTCCTCTTCACTCATGGACAGACTTCACAAAGGCCGTTTATGGACTCGATACCCTCCCAATCTACGCAAATCCGGCAACATGGCGCCCTGCCTCACCGAGACAGCACCTTTGGCGTCTTGCAGACTTCCGAGACTTCGACGGTTCCTACTGCAGCACCTGTCTATTGGACCTTCCACTCAGACCCAGCGTCGGACATGACGCATTATGTTCCGGACACCAATTCTGGCGTCAGCATGCCTTCAATGCCCTCATCATCGTTGAGTGGGCTGGCTCACGCGAATTCTGGCATACGGGGGTCGACACTGCAGACGCGTTCTTGGCGTGATTGGGAGTCGCCGACCTCGACTCCTCTTTCAACGGCAGTCCACCCATTTCCGAGCGTTGGGCGCCCTCGAACCGCCTCTGAGCCATTTTCTGCTTCACTACCAAGCACAATTCCCTCTTATCCTCCACAAGCAACATCATTCCTTCGCGCAACACAGATTCCAAGATCAAGAATGCACAGGGCTCCGCAGTCTCAGTCATGTAAGTTGTGGAACCACCATGCCCATCACTTGTAAAGGTCAAGTGCTTTGTCTGCACTTCTAGGCGCTGGGACATGTATTAGGATCTGCACCTGGTTTTTTTTTTCCACGGCATGACCCGCTAACATTCTCGGCCATGTCCATAGCTTTTACGCTTTTCGAGTCCCGAGAACCGGCTGATATCCAATCCTCGGCTGCCGAACGTCATCGACTGGCTTTGTTACGAAATCGACGAACTACCAGCGCCCTTCATCCTGGGTCTGGCCTTACTAATACAGAGGCTGGTGTCGAGGGCCGGAGGGGGACACAGGCGGCCGAAAATGGCGAGAGCCACGCATCAACATCGAGGACCGAGTTCAGTGCGAGGCAAACTGAGGAAGCGATTGCACGGCAACTACAAGCCATCCGCGGCGCTACGTCAAGGAAGTTGGTGGCATCGAAAGCAGCACTACAGTCATTAGAAACTGTAGAAATGTGTTCGCTGGCGGAGAATGAAAAGAGTGAGTTGCGCAAATCTCAACGTACCGCACCCAGCCAAGACGTACATGTCACTAACACGCCATGAATAGCATGTGTTATTTGCTACAACGACTACGGCGCCGCTAGTCCCGAGGGTGTTGTCGAAGCGCCCACGCGGCTGCCGCTTTGCAAGCACATCTTTGGAGACTTGTGCATCAAGAAATGGTTGGGAGACTCGGATAGCTGCCCGTATTGTCGAAGGAGAATGCAATCAGAACCAAAGCGCTTGGGCGTCCCAGCAAGAGCGTTCCTTAACATGATGAGGGTGCGAGGGTTACCAGCACCATCCGGGTCAGTTACGTACGCCATGTCAACTTTCAAACAGCGACTAATAGAAACTAGGCTGTCGGAAGAGGTGATGAACAGAAATTCAACTAGGCCAATAACCGATGTCGAGTTTCAGGAACTGTTCCTCCACGCTGCCCGGACTACTACACAGCGTCGCCCACCACCGGACGATAACACCGCGCAAGAACAACGTAGAACGCGACAGCGCTTGAATGCTGCGATGCCTGAAGGATCCCTCGTTCCAGACAATGGCGACGCGCAATCTCGTTCGACGCCCGATGCCCCCTCGTGGCAGGTTCCCGCATCCTTTCGTGGTTTCGTCAGGCCGGGAGAGAACTCTTCAGCGGTACAACAGACTTTCCCGGATTCCTCAGCCTTTTTGCTTCAACAGGGCCGGCAATTTGGATTCGCGACGGGTGAAAGGACTGCGGAGAACGGGCAAGCAGCCTCGGCCAGGCCAACGACACGGCCCGCTGATAATGCGGTACCATTAGTCGTAAATGGTTCATCGCTACGAGGCGGGAGCACACCAAATCCACTGCTTCGAAGTAACCGCATGACTCCGCTTGCGGCCGTACATCCCTCGCCTGGTGCAGGAACGTACAATGCCTCGATTCTATCCACCATGGACGGGTCAACACAGCGACCAGCGGATGCAGATCTATCTGCCCTTGGGTCTAGCAGAATTCGGCCCTGGTAGTAATTCGGCCGTTTTCTGAGCAGAATTGGGCTCGATAGGGTCAGCGAGGCCCAGGCTGGGTTTAGCCATGATGAAGCTTTATACGATGCAGGCTAAGCCTCGATAGGCTCTTCTCTCCTGAAATGCGCCACCACTCGTTTCTTTGGAATAGAAGACATGCTGCGAGGCGCTTGTGCCGACAGACACGTGTCTCTTTTATGCTTAGTTGCTTACCGGTGCGCCCAACGACGACGCGGCACCAATTTCATGACATGGATAAGCACGGCGTTTTTGTGATTGATCATGATATGGCAGCATGGGCTGAATACCCAAACAGCTGGGATGGGTGGCTTGCAGCCTCACTTTTTGAAATCTTGATTAAAGCCTTGTACTTACTGGGTCCTCATACATAGATTGTCCTCTATTCTTGTTTTTTACTGTCTTTTGAGGTGGAGCGATGACGTAGCGATGGAAGCAGCAAAGCTAAGCATAGGCATTTAGCATCACAGATAGTGAACAGCGGATGGATATTGAATTCAAATGAATTGATGGAAGATGCGTGGACAGGCGCTACATGTGACTTTGGTGACCTTGAAAATCCGCTCGAATGGCGGCGTTTTTAAAGGGCTTTTCCAAAATGGATTCACGGGAGAGTACCTAGAGGTAGTCAATTAGGTACATACCTGGACAAGATTGGAAGAGGGATTGGGAAAAGAGGTAATGCATGGTGCTGCGGGGAGGATTTGGGCTCGTGACATGCAATCAAGACGCAGTGTATGCAATACGTACGTGAAGATGGCTTGTTCTTTTTGCATCTCCGTTGTTCTCTTGTTCTGTGATCTTGGTGTACATATCCTGCCCCCTATTGTGTCCTTGTTGTATTCTCTATTGCGTTTCTGTCGTACGCTCTGGGACAACACATTTCATCGCCATTACTACTACATCTCTCTGGTTACTTCCATTATATCTATTGTGTTTCTATTGCATATCTGCTACATATTCTCCGTACATTTGTATGGCGAGTTCTTGTCCATTGTTCAAAGCAATGTGCTTGTTCCGAAAGGAACGTCACGGGGGCACCTGCACCTGCCTTTGCGGGTCACGAGATCCACTGCCCAACCGAACGCCGATTTACAAGCGCAGTCCGAAGTTCGAACTGACCTTCAACGCCTTCAACGCGCCAAGGCACAACGAATCATCGCCGCCTCACCGACGCGCCGCTCTTTCTACCCTTCGGCCTCCGCAACAGCATATCCTTCTTACAAGTTACGCGTCTCGCCAACGGAAAACGAAGCCTCAGACAGAACATCCATCAAGAACGAGAACCACGATTCCTCATCCCGGGGCCCTTCCTCCCGTCCGACCGCCTCCTCCGAAACCCCCATACTCTCTGTACCTACCCACCAAAACAACCACAAATCATCGAACCGACCTTTCTCTCTCTCCTCCCCACAGACACAAGATCCTCATACCAGAAACACCTATCCTGAAAGCCGCCGCCACCACCAACACCAAGAATGTCCACCTTCATGACCTCCCTCTGGGACTCAATCTTCACCCCTGGCCCCACAGCACCCCTCCTCTACGCGACAAACCTCTCCTTTGCGGCCCTGCAACTCGTTCTCCTGGGCCTGCTCTTCGCGACGAAGAGTATACATTGTGTTGTGCTCTCGGGGTTATGCGCTGGGTTGTGGTGGGCGATTAATTGGTTTGCGGGGGAGGTGAAGCTTGTGCAGGAGCGGCAGCGGCGGGAGGAGCTGCAGAGGGTGGGACAGGAGAAGGAGGAGGAGGTGGTGGTGTTGCGGAAAGGGAGAGAGGATGGGGATGGGGATAGAAGTGATGCGGAGGAGACGGAGGTTGAGAATTTGACGGGGAGGGAGGGGGAGGGGGAGGGGGTTCAGATTGGGAGTGAGCTGAGGAGGAGGGGTAGAGGGGATGAGAAGGAGAAGGAGAAGGAGGAGGAGGGGAGGAGGGAAGCTGGGTTGAGTCAGTCGAGTGCTAGTACGGAGGATGAGTGGGAGAAGGTCTCGGGGGGGAAGTAAGTCCAAGTGAGCTTACGCAGGAAGGGGAGAGGATAGAGGGTTAGGGGGAGAGAAGAGATGTCGATGATGTTGTGGGAATTGAGGTTGCGGGAGAGATGGCATATACATTGCGCTTATAAAGAAATCATCTTATGTTTGTTCTGTTCTTTATTTTGGAGGAGAGGGGGGGACGAGATTCGAACACCCGAGATGGTGTATCATTGTGTGCATTGCGTGGGAGTAAAGAATCGCGCAGCCTGTATTTGTATCAATGTCGGGGGAGAGCGAGACGAACTACCTCCGAGGCCTGATGAATGCTTTAGACTGGCGTGAAGGCGGAGTTGTCTCCATGTTATAACCGTTTCATTTGCCCATCAAGCATAGACACCTATACATTGAACATACGACACAGAGGACGTTGAAGGAATAACGTACAGGCATGTATATACAACGCACCACGGGTCATATTCCCGGCGCATCCAGTACTTGACACATCCAGGCTCTTCACATCCATACATCATACACGGCCTAAATCTTCATCCCTGTCCAGCTGAGCAAAGAAAAAACAGTGAGAAGCTAAAGAGAAGAATTACGCTGCCCAGACACAGAGAATCTGTCCCGATTCGCAGCAAACGCTGATCTTAGGCAAGGTGTTTTCTCTCAGGGTTGGGCAAACAAGCAAGGTAGGAACTAAGGAAGAAGACACCGCAGACATGATTCATGGCCGGTTTACAGGAGAAGCGACGTTGAGTACGGAAGTATACCTCCCTCGATGATACACGAAGTCCCCCGCGAATATTGGGTTCAACCTGCAGAGAAGACAAAGGTATGCAGAAAAGGCAGGAGGCCGAATATGGAACGCAAAAGGGATCGCGGATGCGGAAGAATCGTGTCTCGCGTGTGTGAAGTGCCAAATAGCCTAGCCTAACCGGGTCGGTATGACTACTTGGTCTTCTCTTCCTTCGTCTAAATCATTGCTCAGAGCTTGCGTGGTAGATTCACAAAGAAGCATTCACCCCAGCTCTCCCTCCCACCTATCCCGTCTAACCTGGGACCTTGGCTCATGGAGTGCGTTGCATACCTCAAAAGTAACATGTACGTACATATACATACGTACATACATACATGGTTCAAGAGCTCTATCATGAGAATGTGAATTACAGCAATTTCGACGGCTGAGCTCTTGGAGAGCGTTACGCCGCGGTTGTATATTCCCCGGTCCTGGACGATGCATGATACATCATCCCCAGGACCGAGAAGCATATCGAAAAGGTCGAAAGAGGGGTCGATGTTCGACACGAAGAACAAAATCGGAAACTAGGTACTGAATCGGAATATTTAGGAGTTGAGATCTGGCGCACCATGTACACACACACATGTATACATATTTGGACGAGCCAACCAATCAATGACTGACTCTTCACGAACACCGGAGCTTGGAACTATACAAGGACCGCCAACATGGGGACGTGGATGGTTAGAACTTAGCAGAGAAAACTGTAGTCTGTGCCCACTCACGGAGATAGTCTTCATGAACTTGCGGAAAAGGCCTCAACACCAGTTTGTATCAGCTTGGAGGACTTCGCCAGGGCAGCTTGTGGCTGTGCGAGTTGTACATAGCACCGTGCAGTGCAGTGCAGCGAGGCAACTCTTGTACATTCGAGAGTTGTTATCCTTCGGAGATTCGCCGAAAAAGGGAGAGGGAGGCCCTATTAGGTAGATACAGGCCGATGATATTGAAGTCTCGAGAGACATGTATGTACCTCCTGGTAGTACGAAATTATATTGGGTAGGTACCTAGGTAGGTAGTTACACCATCGTGATACGTAGAACTGAAAGCACCCAACGAGGCGATAACGGAACAAGGTGATAGCTGGTGGACCGAGGACGAACGAATTACTCTAGCCGAAAGCCGTCATCGCGGACTTTTTGACAAGTACTGTTCACGGGCAGCGAGCAGGCTTGCAAGTATCATGGGGCAAACGCCCATCGATGTGATTCACCAGGGTCGTCGCCTAGAGGCTAGCAATATGTAAACCATATTGCTGCTCAATTTGCTATGTTATCTTCCAGACCTTTGTAAGTCTTCGTTCCTTGTGCGTGCCATCCGAGTTTATCCGCAGCTCCTGCACCGTACCTGTGCCGGTGCCGAGGCCGCAAGGTCCAGACTCCAGACTCCAGACTCCACGCCATCAGCCGACGTGAAGCCATCGCCAAGTACGTACCCTCACCTCGCGTTCACATCTGGATTCATGCACACACATATATCATACTTTATATATGCATAACGTGTCTCCGTACAGATCGTCTCATTGGTTCTCCCATCCATCGTCATTTGCTTCCTTCGCCTTCGCTTCCCACCCTCCTTCCAGAAATCGATGCAACTTAAAATCAGCCTCAATTGCCTTCCTTGCCTTGCCTGGCTTTCCCGAACGACCCGTGCCGTTTGATGTTTCCCTTCTCCCCGCCCTATTGGGTTGAGCTGATGTCCTGTGTCCCGAATCCTTGCGAATATGTGTTGTGCTCTCTTGGTATTGGTATTGGTATTGGTATTATTCCCCTCCGCAAAACGCCGCTGCAAAGGTATCCCAGATTTTTCCCCCTGTGTATATGTATAATGCCCATGCTTCCTGAATCTGAATAAGAATGCAGATGAAAATGGCGAACGAATCTGGCCATTTAGTCTGGTAGTTTAACAAAACAGAAGGTCAACACGAAAAAAAGACCAGTTGAAAAAAAAAGAAGAGGATGGAAGAAGAGGATGGAAGAAAAGGGATGGTCAGAAGAAGAAGAAGAAGAAGAAGAAGAATAGCACGAAAAAGGGAATCGTCAGAAGAAGAGAAGAGAGTAAGACGAAAAGGGCAACTTGGAAAGAAAGGAAAGAAAAGCCCCCTAGCCATAGCGTAAAAGCCCGTCCATCATAAAAGTACTTCACCTGACACCCGCACGTGTGACGTCTCGTCCAGTGAACCGATCGCGGGAACACACATGGCCTTCGTGTCAATAGTGACTCCACGCGCTACTTTACCCAACCCTGCAAGCAACGGTGCAGAAAAGAAAGAAAGACTCTCCAGGAGCAAAAGAGAAGCAAAGAAGAAAGAAAGAAAGAAAGAAAGAAAGAAGAAAAGAATGGTATCATCCCCAACGCCCCTGGGCTGACTGCCGTTACGCGCCCTCATGAGTCGCCTAGTCTGATGAAATGCTTGGACCAGATCCAACCAACGCGCGAATTTGTGTCGTCCTGGTTTCTTGCCAACCAGAGTTCGCCCTTTTCCGCTAAAACGTCGAATAACTATGGCACGTCGTCGTGTTAGTACAATCACCACTCTAGCATCAAGAGATTCTGCAGCAGGAGCAGGCCTCGGGGATATATAAAAGACAAGTGAGACCTACCTCGCCGGTTTGGTATGTAAGATACGGATATCCAGCCTCATCTTTTGCCGTTTCGATATTGAACTCAAAGAGCGAGGCTGCTAGCCACATCACGTTATAGGTACCCACAACCTGACTGTGTTCGCGAGATGCTCTCGGTTCCTGCTGGCTAGCGCCCTCTTCGGGACCGTCCGACATAGGCAAGGCCGAGTGGAACATGTTGGAAAAGACATGATTGTCTTCTTGCTGCGTTGGCTGCATGTCGACCGAGTTTATGCGGGTTGTCCTGATGGAGTGGCCGAGACTGCTGCGTATAGCAGATTCTGAGCTTTGTCTGGGCCTTCCGGACTCATAACTGCGGCTGGTGCTGGGCCTTGGAGAAGCCAGACCTACACCAACCCCAGAGCGGAAGCTGCTGGGACATTCGGGAGAGCGCGGTACCGTCATGACGGATTCTGGAGACCGCGGCGAGACTGGTCCTCCCTGGCTGGGGGCCATTCCGGCGTAGTAGTCTCGGTAGTAGTACTGATGCGGACTCGGCACCACTCCATTGGCAAATCCGTTGATGGCGCTCTGAGTCGGAGACATGCTCAGCGAGTCTTCGCCATGCGAAGTCATGGTCAACGAAGCGGTGCTGTGTCGGGACCCGAAGTCCGGAGCAGGCAACACGGGGGGAGTCTCTCCGTTGACGGACTGACCACGGCTTCGAATGTCCGACTCTGACGGCCGTAGACGCATTCGCAGTGACGCGTCGTCCACGCTCATTGACGTCGATATGGATGCTCTGCCCCAGGTGGCGGGGCTGAGGATGCCTATGTTGGCCAGCTGACTTTTGGCATAGATCATGCCGCGCTCAAAGGACGTGACGACTTCTTCGAGATCCGGTACGTCAGGACAGCAGTTTGCCAACACAACCTTCATCTTGTCCTGCCAGATGGTGTACCACTTTGCCTGAATATTGATCAAGTTGCCCAAGCAGATCTGACCAATCCTCTCCGTCAAGGCAGACAATTGCGGAAGCTCCTTCTTGAGTGTATCATTTAGCGCGTCATACTGCTCCACCAGTTCCTTCAACTTGGGATCAGGACTTTTGCCACCCTTCCTGAGCTGCTCGAATCGCTCATAGTCCAACCTGCGTTTTTCCCTCTTCTTCATGGCCAGCGATGGGTTCCCGTACGCCTTGATGACGTGTTCAAGAGGTTCAATGACGAGCTTGCGGACTTGAGCCAAATGCTCCTCCAGAACCCCTTTTTCGAGGTCGCGGACTGATATATTGAATTGAACCCATTTGTTTTCGAGTTCCGGATAGTTGCTGGGCTGCAGCCGCATGACCAACTCAATCGAAGACATGTACTGCAAGAATTCGTGCACATACGCGGATACCTGCCGTGTGTAGAACTCGACGTCGCGCAAGACAACCTGTAAGCGTAGGTAATCGTCACCAAATTTTTCACTCAGTCTTGTGTAGTCTGCATCTTCTGCCGGACGGTTGCTGGACGCTTGCAGTTTATCGACTCGTTTGCCAAAGGCTCGGGCGAATCCGGCCTTGACATCCGACTCCTTCCTCTTCCTGCCAACAATCTGGCCCACGAGCTCAAAGTTCTTCTTCGCCTTGTTGATATCGATAATGGCAGTTTCCAGTATCATCTTGGCTTCCACCAGCGCTGCTCGATCCGGATGGTCCTTCGGGGTGTGCTGTAGAAGTGTGAGAATCAGGTTGGGATACTTTGTGATCCTCTGCATGGGTTTGATGAGGAGCGAGTCCAGATCCCAAGCTGCAGTCAAGTCCTTGGCCACTTCATTACACTCAGTCAGCCATACCTGCACGGTAGGATCTTGCTGTATTTGTATCAGTCTTTTCGCCGCTTGATCGCTGGCCCGGAGGAAGCCTTCGTGCACCAACTTCATCTGCGCCATGTTGTTCCTGAAAACTGGTCCGAGACTTGTACGCCGGTCTTTGGAGTCGTTGGGTCCGCCCGTCGTGCCCCCAGAGCTTCCCGGTGTCGATACGCCCGAGTCATCTCGTTGCCCGACCCGAGCAGCACCCGGTACGTAGACGTCCGCAACACCGTTTTTAATCTGTGACAAAAACGCTGTGTGGAAAGCAATGATTTCGTCGCTGTTTCGGAATATCAGCTTGACCGTTTTGCTGTCTAGCTTGGGACAGGCCTCTGCCGTCCCCTTGTATATTTCTTCTACAATATTCATGTCTCGGACAAAAACTGCCTCCGTGTCGACCAGCTCCTTGATGACGTTTCTCCGCTGAACAAGACGATGCCTCTCTTTTTCTGTGAGCTCCTCCTCACCATCGGCCGGCGTCTGCGCGTTGACATGTTGCTCCGTGGTCGCAACAGTCGCCGAGTCGAGAGATTGAGACGTATCGGCACGAGACATGTAATCGCCACTGTCCCTCTCAGAGTTTAGCAATGTACTCTCATACTGGGACGGCTCATAATATATGCTTGACGCTATTGAATCAGTCTCCGAGTCCAATACTGATGGCGCAACTGGTGAGCGCTCCCGGTTCCTTGACGGGAGGAGAACTGAGTCGTCTGGATCAGGCGAAAAGTACGGAATCGAAAACCCATCTCCTGTGTCGACCTCGGGAAGATGCAGTGACTCGAATTGGGTCGAACCGGCTCGGGAGGGCTCTGATTCGCAAATCTCCTGTCCCTGGCCAGCCTGGACGCCGTTCACCAAAGGCTCTGATGGAGGACTGAAAATGGTGATATGGCCATATGCTGGTGTCTTAGGACTGCCTGGCATGACTGATTGGTCACCGCTATCAACCGAAAAGTCCGTCCACGTGGATTGTCGGCTGATTTGTCCATCGCGGTAGCCAGAAGCAGGTACTAAAAGTTTACTTGTGGATGACACAACATACTGCTGGTCGTCAGCTTGTCGTCGCAGTCCAAGACCTGAGTCATGAGCGTCGTCAAAGGTTCCGGCGTCTGATGTTGCTGGACTTCTGAAGGAATGGCGAGCGTCCTCATAGTACTCTCTACTTTGCACTTCGTGCAATTCCTCCTCATGGTCGCGTCTCGCATCCGTACACATGTCGGGGGCGACATCGTCATCGGCCGGACGACACTGACTCTGATTGGCTGTGAACGGATTTTTGTCGAACACTGATGGGCACTCAGAATCAAATTGTGAGCCCAGCCTGGGAAACAGCATCCCACTGTTTTCATCCGCGTCCATTAGTACTGGACTTTCCGATACAGAACATAGAGTCTTTCCCATATATTGTGAGTCGTACGAGTCAATACCGAGTCCTGAGGGTTCAACATTCTCGATAATGTCGACTTCGGAGCCTGATACTGCTGTAGCTTGGTCAAGTTCAAGCTCCTGCTGCAAATCTTGGCCAACATTGTTCGGGAGGAGAGCTTCAGTCGAGGTTTGGCTCTCGTCTTGGGAGGGCAATTGATGCTCGGATATCGATTTTTTCGGGGATAGAGTAGCAGCAGGGTTGATATCGGTGGCGTGAATATCGATGGGCGACGGTGCTCGGACTGGCGCAGTGATTTGAGGCTCTGTATCAAACTCTGTTATATTTGATGTCGCCGAAGCCGTCGATAGCGGCCTTGCACCCCCCAATGCTGGCACTATCGGGTCAGGAAAACTTCCAGGCAATCCCAACGTAGGTGAGTCCTGCGAAGCTGCAGTGACATGGGATGAATCCGTGGCAACAGTCAAGGGAGGTGAAGGATCGGCTCCAGAGGCTGACTGTGCAGCTGACTCTGGCGCAACTTCCTGAACTGGGGCATCATCCGATTCTAGCACGAGTTCTTGCGTCCCCTCGTTTTCATCACTTCGTGTGAGAGGTTGGGCAGACGATGAACCAGATTCTGATTCGTGGGATACATTGTTCGATGCATCGGACGGCTTTGGTGTATCTTCAGGAAGAGCTTCTTGAGGAGCAGGATCCTGAGGATGAGGGTCTTGAGGAAGAGGATCCTGGAAAGGAGGGGGTTCCTGTTTCTGAGAAGGGTCCTGAGGAAGTGTGACCGGGGGAGGGGGGAGCGACTTCAATGCGCGACGTGCCTTGAGGGCATCGGCCCTGTATCTTGCCTCTACAACCTCGTTTTCTTGGATAGATCTGGTGTATGCGAGCTTGATATGCTCTCTTCTTCGTTCGAAGTCGATGGGTCCAATGGACAGTTTAGGTCGCCTACTGGACGGCTCGCCCATCCGCGCGGTTCGAACTTTGTCGGTTTCCTTCATCCTAGAGCTGGACGTGGACGCTATGGACACAGGCTGCCTAGGCCGGGAGCTTCGTAACGTAGGTGAAAGTTTGGGCGGAGCAGCGGCAATGTAGACCTGTAACCTCGCGTGCCTGTTATTCGTGGTGAGGGATGTGCGAGCTGGCGTAGGCGTCTTGGCACGACTAGCGATTGGACTTTCTCGAGATAATCTTTCGTTCGGCTGATGTCGTTTCAGAGTGGAAGGGGAGTTCGAACGGGTAGAGGATGGGCTCGGAGATTGAGTTGGGGTGCTCGGCTTGCGAATAAAAATGGGCAGTTTGGATGAATGTGGCGACGAGGATTTCCAGCTATGATGACGCGCGGCTCTGGATGATGGTGATGCGCTACCATCATCGCTATGAGCTCGGGAGTGAGGACGGGAACGGGGCGACGAGGCTGTGACAGCTCGCTCGGGATATGATGGAGGGCTGCGATGGGAAAATGACGACGGTGATGAACGTTGGACGTCGCACCGGTAGAAGTTGCGTTGGGGCGACAAAGCGGTTTGGACGCAAGGCTCAGATGTCCTGCGCGGGAGGATTTCGTGAACGCTGCGGCCTAAGTAATCACCATGATGCCCGTCCTGGTCGGATAACACGTGGCCAAACACGAGACCGCGAGCTGGCGGATGACGAGACGCAGAAGTGACCGGTCGCGGCAGAGTCGTAGACTTTTTCGGAGTGGATGTTATGGGTCTTGGAGGAGCTAGTCCTCGCCAAGTAGAGTTTTGGGGCTTGCCCACGCGGCTGGCGAACGACTGTGTGCTAGCAGAGTCCTGAGGGTCAGCCACAAACTTGGATTGCCGCAAAGACGATGAAGATGACCCAATGTCAACAACATGACGGGAATCGCCAAAATCACGCTCGGTAGGGGTGGCTCGACGCGATAACGATGGCGAGGTGCTGGTAACGGGCGATCGGATCCTCAATTTAGTGGGTTTTAAGCCCGCTATGGCCCGACCAGGGGGAGGCGGTATAGTGGGAACTCCAACCACTGCATTCTGATCGAAGCGCTTCTTCAGGTCTTTTACACTCGGTTTGCCGGTGGGAAGCCTGGTAGCACTGCCAGCAGACAATCTGGTTTCCATTGGACTCGAGACGGAACGCAAGTTTGCTCGCGGCACGTTGTGTTGAGCAGAAAATGCTGGGTGTCTCGACGTCGTTCCATCGCCATTTGATCGGACAGAAGGGCGAGAAGGGCGAGAAGACGACGGTGCCGCCATAGGGAGGATATCCGGACCTGCACTTGTATCTGGACCCTGATAGTTTTTGTAGAAGTAGTCGGCATCTACAGGTGGCGGTGAGGCATGGCGGAATGTGTCTGACGAAGGCGTGTGATGGGTTGTAGAAATCGTATTGAGGGCACTCGGTTCAGCTGCCCCGACAGCGAGACGTTCGTCGCAAGGCAAGTCGGGGTCGAGGTTGCTCTGCAGACCAGAGCTCGGGCCTGAAAAGGAGGAACCGCAGGATTGGGGAGTCGATGGTTCAGCGTCGAGGGCGTGTTGGAGGTTTTGAAGGTGTTGCAGGTCGCTGGGGAAGCAATGGCGGCCCAAGGTGTCGACAGCCTCGTTTCGAAGCTGGCCAGCATCCGAGGCCGGGTCCATGGTGGCCTGGGGAGTGGCCAGACCTGTGCATCCGGGCAAGCTGGTCAGATGTCGTGGCTGGGCGGGAGACGATCGATTGATACGCTGCAATGCGTACGGCGGCAGGAGAATGGAGGATGGATGCGAGCGAGTGGTGACTGATCTTGAACGTGAGTGGACGGGATGAAAGGGGCCACCGATGGGCGATGGAGATCTCGCGGAGCAGAGCAGAGAGCAGCGGAGCGACCGCAACGAATAGGCAACAATAGGCGAAGGGATGTTTTGTCAGAAGAAGTTCCGGCTGGCCAAACTTGGACTGTCTACACAGTTTGATTGGATTGGGCTTGGCCTGGATCAAGTTCTGGAGACTACGGGACGAGACATGGATGGCTACCTACTCCGTAGGTACGCGTAACGCGATGCACTCCAACGCCGGAGAGCGTTGTTGTGGAGTTGTATGTTGTTGTAACTTGTGCAAGAAAGAGGCCTTGGTCCTTGACTCCTTGTTGATGAGGTGTGTGATGTGTTGGGTGTGTGAGCAATCGATGTACATACCTTAGTACTTGCCCCCGACGGTCAGTCAGGTACATGTACATACATAAATATGTACCTGCTCAGTCTCCGACGCTCCGTGAATAATAAACGTCCGTGCGGCCCAAACTGGATTCTGGTAATGTATGTCTGGGTCCATACCTAAGTACTATGTACCTAAGGTACTCCGTACCTCATACGAATAAATAACGGAGTAGTCGCGACTCGCCGGTGACATGTCTGGCATCGCCATCAACAATACAACCGGTCGATGCCGAACCACTTGCCAAATAGACATCCAGCCGACCAATATGGGCCTCCGCTCAGGCGGCGTCCAACTGACGCCTCCCGCAGCAGCGGCTGGCGTTCGTCAGTTGAAACATCTGGCAAAGATGCTGTTCGCCTTCATCGCGCGCGCTACATGTACCAAGTAAGGGGGCGTCGCGAGCAAAGAGCACGGAGAGCTTCTAATTATGTTCCGGAACCAAAGACGGGGGCGGCCCTGGTCGCCTGGGCGGGAGGAGGCGCATAATTGGACAGGTGCCCCCTGTGTATGGGTTTCACGGGCCAGGATGTCAAAATAATCCCGGAGCTTTTTCAAGCTCCTATCAGGTACGTACGGGGTTTGAAGACGAACGCCTTGGCATGGAGGCTGGAGGCTGGATTCTGGATTCACACCTACATACCTGCATAGGTACATACGTTGTGCGTTGTTTGGTATGGAATCGCGCGGACGAAGCTCCGTTTGGCACCAACTACCTATCTTACCTCACCTATCTACACATGAGATGGTAACAGGGTTCACAGACACAAAGACAGATGGTTGGACTCTGCACCGCATGTCCAGCGATAGCTCACGTTTCACCAGCCAGACACCAGACCAAGACTCCAGAATCAGATAGACCAGATGTACCAGATCAGACGCCAAACGGACGCCAGACAATCTTGCACCATCGAGTCCATAATACGCGCACATGTGTTCACCTTATCCATACCTATATACATGATGCGTGCTTCGAAAATGCTACAGAGCCACATCACGCACGCCTGCATGATGCACTAAACTGGAAACTCGCAAAGCCTGCTCCATACGTATGAATTTCTGCACTGCGGCCACTGCATGGGAGGACTCCAGTCTCCAACAGGCCGTTGAACCAACATGACTGGCCCATCCAACCTCGTATTTACTGGCTGCCTCAGGCTTGACGCTTGAAATATGTACAACGTTTTTCCGCATCCACTTTGTCACAGAGACAGAGACTCAGCCTCCATCTTCTGCTCCAACTTCCAAGTCGAGCCCTTTTCAACAGTATTTTCAAACCAACAGCGATTTTCCACCGCTGAGTCGCTGACTGCGCATACTGTAGGTATGTACATACATAGGTACCTATGTATGTAGTTGTTTATGATATCATATCTCCGGAGTCCGTACAACGATACAACGCGCTTGTTCCATGCGGCCACGTCTCCTTGAGTCTCTGCACCAATCGCGTTCTGCAGGGATGACAGGGTTAATACATAACGCTTTCACAAAGAATGAAACAACGTACACGAGGCGAGGCGAGGGAGGCGCTCAACGAGTACACTGTTTTACTACCTAGCCATTAATGCCCACTGCCCAGGGTGGGTGGTGGCTAGGAAGAAGCCACATCAATTGTCTTGAGGCCACAGCACTCCAAGTTTCCAACAGCCCATCTACTGAGCTGCACTTTGAGTCGAGGTATCCAGACGACTGCAAGCACCCCAATTCATTGCTTCATTCGCGACTTGACGAGAGTCGTCGAGTTGATCGCGACGATGCCACGTTATTTACGATAAAATTCGCACGCCGCACGCTGATATAGAGTATGTATGTACCTACGCAGTTTGGCACATAGTAGACGATCAAACATGAAAATTGAGCTATCCAAAACCTCCAAAAATGCATATCCTAGACGCAAGACGCAAGACGCCAGATCCATCGACCTACGAAGCTTCAACGCCTCACCTTCCCAACGTAGCCGCCATACAAGGGATCCAAACAAACGGTTTCACGTCTCGCGCAGTATAGGGTGGTGATACAAAAAGGCGTAGAGTAGGACTGTCTTCAACACACCGTCGCAACAAAAGAAGTCAGAGCCATTACAAATTATCCGGCCAGCCAGCCGTCGTAGTCATTGCTTGTCATATAATATATTGCGAAACCAGAACCCACCCGAGTCGTCAGCTCAAGCCTGGTGGCATGACACTTCGAACAAGAGGTAAATATTTTTCCATGAAGATGAAGCACGTGCTCCGCGTTTGAAGCGGCTCAGCTTACGCCAATTGAACCTAGCTTTGAAAGGCTCCTAAAGCATCATCACTGATCAGGGCTAACTGAAAACAATGAAGAAGCTTACCTAGAAGACTAACTTAAAAGAAGACTGATTAGGTACGCAAGCGAGAATAAGAAAAGAAAAGTCAAAGAAAGAAAAGATCCTTGGTGCCGGAAGGCCCCTGTCTCGTGTGCTGCGAATTGCCAATTGGGGACAGAGCTCCACCTTTCCTCCACATTTATTGTCAATCGAGTCTTCGAGTCTCGACAAAGCCGCCTCACGCGGTTTGTGACAGCGCGACACGTCGTATCGTCCCATCTTATCCACCAAAGACATCACATTACGCGTCTGACGCGACACTCTTACATATCAACTATCCTTCCCAACCAAAGGCGATGGTCAGCTGCCGAAAACGGAAGAGAGACGATGCAGAGAGCTGTAAAGCTGGAACGGAGACTGTCCACAGAAGCGCTGTAAAGCGGCATCTTCTGACTGAGGCTTACGCAACAGTCCTGACCCTACGCGAGTACGCTCTGCGTAAACTTCCGAGTAGTTCGCGATTACGTCGAAAGAAGCTCAAGCTTCTCGGTTGTGGAGAAGATGCCACTGAGGCCGAGAGACAGATCTCTTATTTTCTGGACTCGACATTGATTTGCAGTTGCAATGCTGTTGCGGTTTGTCAGGGCAAGGATGCTACTGTGGAGCAGTGGCTCTCGTTCTCTCAAAATGGAGACGACTCTCGCGTGACTATATCAGGGGGTACACCTACCGCGGAACATACGCAAGCAGAGGTAATTCTTGCCTCGTTTTCTCTATTCTGCCTGGTTCGCCTGTGTAAATTGATAACTTACAAGCCCTTGTAGCTCGTCGACTTCGTAATCTGGTCACTTTTCAATCGAGAGAAACGCCCAGGGGCTTGGCCTAAGCATCTGCTTTGTGATGGCTTTCGTAAACGTGCAAGAGAAGGACATCCCACCGGGACTAGTATCCCAGATATATATAGTTTGTATCCAAATCATCACGCTGCGTCGCTGAAACGAGAGCCATGGACGCAGTTACTCCTTTTGCTGGGCAAATCAGGGCAGCAGATTATGCTGAATCTGCTCACGGAGTGGTCTATTTTCGTTGCTGTAGATGCAGGTGTTGGCAATTACTATCAAATCAGCGGTAGGTCTGGATCCTGTTGTCTGTTTGCACTGACTCGGTCCATTCAAAGGGCAAGGCCACTGATGAAGCAAAGGCCTCCCATTATCGGAGATGAACACCCGAGACAACGCTCAAGAAAGTCATACTCTCCGTGGCCCCACGGATATTGTCCTTGTCAGAAGCCGAATCTTCTACGGTAAACCTGCACTCACAGCCAGGGGTCAAGTCCAGCACGGCTTCAAACATATTCGTAAGCCACCCTTTTTTTTCGTGTTGCTTGAAGCTTAGAGCTGAAGATGAATGAGGCAGATGTTCTGAACCGATGTCCAAGGAAGAAGGATGGCCAAGAACGATCCCAAATTGATAAGAGTCATGCTCATACCGCAAAGATAATGATGCACATGTTTCCCAGACAATTTGGGTTGCACAACGTCTTTACTTCTGATGTCAATTATTTGGAAACGGCACAAAGATTTCAAGACTACACGTTGCGTGACGAAGAAATCTCGAAACTACTGAAAAAGGCCAAAAACGTCTCCGCAGACGGAACTCCAAAACTCCCGAAGCGCCTTCGAGGATTGGCCTGGACTTTGGTGCAACGTCTACAAACCCTTCACAGTCGGTGCTCCTATACTGAGCTTATGAAACACTATTGCCCCTCGGAGCTTGATCCCAACGGCCCAACGTCGAGGATAACCTCTGTTGGCGCGGCACGTCGGGAAAGCATCTGTCAGCCATCCAAAGGCGCCATTGACAGCGCAATCCGCCCTGACTCCGAACCCCCTGCCAATGCTGGCAACCCGTCCCGAGACACAAGCGCCCAATCCGAATCTATTGTGGACTTGGCGACGTCTCCATCTCAGGTGTCGTCCTTTTGCCAAGCCGTGCTGTGCAGGATCATGCCGAATGACTTCTGGGGTGAAGACCAGATCATGGAGCACAACAAAGCAGCGATCCTTCGTCAAGTGGATACTTTTATTAGGTTGCGGCGATTTGAGTCCATCTCGTTGCACGACATCATGCAGGGCCTCAAGGTGCGTCATTATCAGACGGGACGAAGTATGCTTTACTTATCGATTAACGATTCTCTAGATTGCCGACATACCCTGGCTACAACCTCCAGAATTACGAGGCGGTCAGAAAGCCAGCCAGTCGGACACAAAGAAACGACACGAAATATTCCATGAAGTCGTGTATTTTGTCTTTGATTCCCTGTTGATGCCTCTGATCAAGAGCAATTTCTACGTGACAGAATCCAGCACGCACCGCAACCAAATCTTTTACTTCCGCCATGACGTATGGAGACGCATAGCCGCTCCAGCAATATCTGTCCTGAAGAGAGACATGTTTGAAGATGTCAAGCTCGCCCAGGCGAACAGCATCCTCGACACAAGACGCCTGGGACACAGTGCGGTACGACTCCTCCCCAAGAAAAGCACTCTCAGACCGATCATGAACCTCCGGCGACGCCAATTGAGGAGGGGCACAGGCTCGAGAAAACTGCTCGGCCCGAGTATCAACTCCGTTCTCTCACCCATTTACACCGCGCTCCGATTCGAAAAGGAATCCAACCCCCAAATACTGGGTTCCACGCTCTTCTCAGTCAACGACATGTACACGCGGCTAAAAGGCTTCAAGAAAGCCATCGGGGCCGGGACCATAAAGAAGAAGCTCTATATCGCTAAGCTGGACGTCCAAGCAGCCTTTGACACGATTCCCCAAGCGCGCCTCCTCCAGCTGATGCGTTCGGTCCCCAGCCAGAGCAAGTACACCATTGTCAAGCATGCAGAAGTCCGTCCGGGAGAGCCTGCACCACCAGTCGGCCCGCGAAAGAACGCGGCTAGTGGTAGCAGAGCAGTGCGCAGATGGCGCAGTTCGGTCCTCCCCCCGTCCCAAGAGAACGCCGACTTTACGACACGCGTACAAAAGGACCTGGCGACCAAACAGCGAGATACGGTCTTCATCGACGGCGTCGTCCAGAGGAGCCATGAGACGAGCGCTCTTCTATATCTCATGACCGATCACGTAACGCGAAACCTGGTCACCTTTGGGAAAAAATACTATCGCCAGAAGCGGGGCATTCCCCAGGGCTCTGTCTTGTCGTCCTTCCTGTGCAACTACTTTTACGCCGATCTGGAACGGACGCATTTGGGGTTTCTGTCTGGGCCAGACTGTCTGCTCATGCGGCTGACAGATGACTTTCTGCTCATTACTCTCGATAAGAGCAAGGCGGTCAAGTTTGTCGAGACGATGCATGGGGGGCTTCCTGACTACGGAGTCCGGGTGAGTCCTCACAAGACGGTAGTTAATTTTGAGATGTTTCTGGAAGGGGGGGAGGCTGTTCAGAGGGCGGAGTCGGGGGCGTTTCCGTACTGCGGGACGTGTATTGATGATGAGACGCTTGAGATTACGAAGGATACTCAGGCTGGGCTTTCAACCGGTATGCGCGCTCTCCCTGTTTTCTTCTTTGGCCTCTTATCCCAACTAGGCTTCTTATCCCTATACATCTCTTCTGCGCTCCTGCATCATCTCTTTCCCTCTTCCTCTCTTCCTCTATTTAGTCTACTGTCTCTGTCCGTACGAACTCAACTAACCCTCAAACTCCAGCCATTTCCAACGCGCTCACCATCGAATGCACCCGCACACCTGGCCAGAACTTTCAAAGAAAAATACTTCGTATGTCGCCCTTCATTGTGTATTAAACCGATGGATGTCTTACTTACACTGTAACCTCGCAGATGCTTTCAAGATCCAATCACATCTCATGTTCTTCGATACGGCGCACAATTCTGAAAGCACAGTCCTTGAGAGCCTGCGGTATGCGTTCCATGAGACGGCTCGTAAAATGGTGGCGTATGTGCGGTGTTTGGCTAAGGCACGGCGGCCGAGGGCTAGTCTTGTAATTGGTGAGTCCCTTGGCCTCCCTGTTCTCTAATTTCTAGGTCTTTTCGGTTTCCCGTCTTCTGTTGTCTAGTTTTTGTTTTCTGCTGTCACCGTCCGTCTTCTCTGTCGACTCTTTCCTGGATTTCTTGCTACTCTTCTCATTGTCACTCTCTTTCGCCACCAACGCTGCACTGCGTTATTCCCCGTACGTATTCTGACCCTTCTGCAGAAACGATATGCCGAGTTGCAAATGTGGCCTACTTTATTCTATCTAGCAAATCGCGCCGCCTGCGATATCCTGACTACACTTGCTCCATCCGCAGGGCTCAAGTCACAAGGTGAGACGTCCTTTTATGCACGATGTGACAGTACAGTCGACCTGAATTCAAACTGCAAGTGAAGAAGCTGATTCGTTTTTTTGTGCAGCGTTGCACGTACGGCCTTTTTGCAGGTCCTTTGGAGGCACCAGAGCAATTACCGGGTGGTGATTGAGTGGCTGCAGCAACGGAGCAACGTACCTTTGGAAGCGGGTGGGGCAATGTCACAAAAGTAACCAGATAGACACATTGAGAATCATAAATGAATTCATTACAATTTACATATGCTATGCAATCTATGCAGGAAAGGGACGTGTAATGCATCATGATCGGCCGTTACAAAGCGCGTTGCTGGGAGTCGGGACCAACAACTGGCCCTTTTGAAGCAGTATGTTCACACCAGCCTTCATCCCCAACAAAACCCCAAACTCATCCACTTCAACCCTTCCTCCTCGTCCCTCGTCCCTCGTCCCTCGCCCCAAAGTCCAACGAATGAATATATGTATACCATCTAGATGGCCACCCCAGCTTCCCACCAATGTTTCGGCTCATAAAATTTGATCCAATACTCCTTATCCCACCGCCACCACGCCTCAGTCACATTCCCATCACCCAGCACCCGCCCCAAGCCCAGCAATCGCAACACAGACACCGGCACAGGCTCATACAACCACAGCCCACTCGCAGCTACATCATCCACAAACATTGGCGCCGTAAAATACAACCACACAACACTAAACGCAATGTTCCCACCACATCTCACCACCCTCGGCAATCCCGGCCCCCAGCGTCGCAACCCAGCCGCCAAATACTGCTGCACAACCATCCCGAGAGCCTGCAGCAGAAAAAAACACAGCTGATTCAGGGGCTTAGTCCGCGGGATGGAACTTAGACTCCCCGCCGCGTGCAAGATGCCCGACTGCAGAAACGTGACAAACAAGCCAAATAGATTCGCCGCCGCGGAGCCCTTCCTCAGGTAGCCCCTCTCGAGGAGATATGTCGAGGGCGCCAAGAATTGTAGCCGGAAGGTCTGATGCCACCAGGAGCCCCACCATCCTGCGAGACCACGATGCAGAACCTCGGAGAAACATCCAAAGGAGGAGGGGTAATTCCATAGAAAGGCCCGAGATGGGAAGAGCATCTTGCAGGTATAGTAGTGGAATACGTTGTAGATGGTGAAGACGTTGACAATGGCGGCTACGACGACGACGAGGACCCATGATAGACGGCAGAATTGGAGTCGTTGGGGGGACTTGTTGGCGATGGAGGGAGGAACTTCGTAGGTGTGGTCTGGACCGAGGAGGAAGTAGGGATCTGTTCGTTTCATTTGCGAGACCATGAAGTCGAGGAAGATGCTGAGAAAGAGACATGTGGAGAGGTGGCCGAAGAGGAATTCGCGTTCGGTGGCGGCGTGGGTGAATCCGCTGGCGGTGCGGAGGGGAATGGAGGTGATGTCTACTTTTGCGTTGTCGCGTATGATGGGGGGAATGGTGGGACGGGGGATGGAGTTGATGCTGTAGCTCCAGCCTGTTCTTTTGTGTTAGCAAGGCTGCTTTGGAAGCTAGGTTTTGGGTTGGGGAGTTGGAGGGGGATATCAGAAGCAAGATGGGGGGAAAAAGTAGACAGAAACTCCAGAATAACAACAACAAGACAAGACGAGATGGAACAAAACGAAGGATAGCCATCACACAAAATACCATGACGTACCTGCGCCTCGGAGACTCGTCATCAAGTCCAGCACCCAGCCCAGCCGATCCAAAAACGGTGCCTCTGCAGGAAACTTCTGCCATCTATATTCCACCTCCTCGCTCATGCTCTCCGGCCGAGCTACCTTCTCAAGCGATCCATTCGCGACTCCATTTCGAAGCCTCAGACCAGCCTGCTGCCCCATCGAGCCATTGTGGCCATTTGTCGTGCCCTTGTGTATCTGGCCTCCATTCACCCCCTCCGCCTCAACATCAGCCTCAGCCTCAGTCTCAGCCTCTGCCTTTGCCTTCTTGACAACCTTGACGACCCTCGCGGCCTCAAACTGCGGACGCTTCCAGACAAGCATCCCCAAGGTCTGCATGATGCCCCAGGCCGCAAACAGACCACCTGAGTAGGCACATCCAAAGTTGGTACTCGAACACACGAGCATAACGTGCACATTGAACACCACCACAAAGGCCACGACCGCCCACCGCGTTTGATAGACCCACGGCCGAGAAACATGCGGAATGGTGAGCCACAGCGCAGGCAGGATCATTGAGCCCAGCATGCTGTACGGGAAAAGGAACGGCTTGGCACTACCATCCTGTAGAGCCTGGTGAAAGGATGCGCGATACGCGACACGCAGTATGTCTTCGAGGCGCTCCATGTTGGGAACGACGTTGAGTGGTCGGGACTCGGGAAGGGCGGAGTTTTTTCAGGATATCGGTGATGACGGGCGGTGGCGGCGACGGAAAACACGTTGGGGGTGGTTTTGTTCTCCTCAAGATGCCATGACAACGGCCCTTGTGTGTGTGTTTTTTTTTTCCTCGAGAAACAGAACCAGCTGAGGTGGTGTTATGTACTTATAAGCGTTTTTTTTCTTTTCCGTCTTGTTTGCCCGCAAGTCCCGTGGTCTCGGTCTGTGGTGCACGATCGGCCGCCAAGTTGCGTTTTTGCAGTGCTACCAAAGGCTGTGTTACAGCGCATGAGGGCCCAGTCTCCTAAAAAGGTCAATCAACGAGCCAGTGAGGGACTATCAGACCAGGGAAAGGCCGGCATGGAGAACACAATTGGGTGGAAGGAGGGGAGAAAAGAAAATATTGTGCATGGATGCCTTTCTGAACAAGGGAGGTATGTAGGTCATTATTCCTCGTTTTTACGGAGTATGATTCATACGCACGGCGTTATCGGACGTGTCTGTGTCGGATTGTGGTGACTCTGTGAGGCATCGGATGTGAATGGTTTGGGTGATGCAGAGGCGGACTGTGGAGGTGCATGCATTGGAACATTGATGCATAGAGAGAAGAGGCAATGATGAAGATTGATTGGAGTTTCTGTCGAGTGTTTCCTTCCCCACGAGGGAACTGGACATGAGGCTGCTTGATGAAACTTCGGATTCGGGCGACGCGTAACGCCCGTCGGCGTTGTCCACTGCCCGACGTGACGTGAATCACGGATGAAGACCTAGAAAAGGTAATGTCTCTGTACAAAGTTTGGACAACGAATTAGCGCCTGTGAGGTGGGGCATATACCTGCGGCAAGCGGGAGGCTGCCGCGGGGTCCCAATGTTTGAATTGTGACGTTTTAACTTTTGTTCCATCATGTAGCTGCAGCGCAAGAAATGTCCGCGATCCGATGCTTCCGGCTTCCGGCCATCGTCCATCTGCCGTGCGGTCCGTTGATCTCGTGGAGACATTACACTCGTGAGTCGTGACTCGACAGGGCTCTTATCGCGGAGTTACCGGAGTATCATGTGGAGGTAGGGTCAGGAGTCAGGACTCAGCCGGTACTGTGATATTTTGAAGTATCCGTCTCGTCCACGGAATAGCGACCACCAGAGACAAAAGCGCTTTTGGATGTATGTACATAGGTAGCTACATTATTAGGTATGTACATACATAGGTACCTATCAACTGCTTCATATCATGCATAGGTATTCAGCTCCGCTCAAGATTGCATTGAATCATTGATAGACTCAGACCGTCTGGCAGTTCGAAGCTACAAGCGCTCCTGATACGCAGCGGTACGCTAACCAATCAGTGCAGTACCGGTGTCAAGGGTCGTCTACGGCTACGGTGGTCTGCTACCTAATGCAAGATTCGATGTAATCTACATACATACCTACATATTGTCTGCAAACTAAAGAAACTAAATGAACCTTTTGAGTATTTGGGAATCAGGATAGATATGTATCCGTTAGCTAAACCTATCCGTACATACCTGAAGAGTACACATTTCTGACTTTTGAAGGACTCGCACGCGGCGGCGAACTTGGCTCTGCCCAGATGTTCTGCGGTCTGGGGCTCATGGAGTAGTTCACTTGGGTCAGGAGTCAGACAAGGAATGAAATGTCCCCTTATACATAGCTACACATAGGTACCTACATACATACATAGTACCTATACTCCGGAGTCCGTACACACTAGGTACCTTTGTCCACCATGTGATACTCAATCTGGCTGCGTGACGTGACGGCTTGCTTGTCCAGGAAGAGGATTGTCTCGCGAATCGCCGCAATGTTATTCGCGACCCCTTTGCACAACGTGCTCAAGGCCCCACCGCAACGGTTCCAACTTCCGACCTTGTCAGCATCACGCCTCGGATCATCTCACCATCAAGGTACCTACCTATGTATGTATGTACATTAGGTACTGCAGCGCCAAGCTCTCCTCCGTCAATATCTTCCGTCAAATTCCTCCGTCACCCTCATGCATTCGCGCCAGCAGCCATGACGTCGAGCGCAACATGTGCATCCCATGCCCGCCCTCCCGCTAAACATCGCGCGTGTGATGAGTGTCGTAAGTCGGCCCGTCCCCTCCCAGATTCTGCTTTGCCACCGAAACTACGGAGATAGGAGACATGTCTCGCGGGAGGGACGGTACAAACTGGCTTCGATATGCTTACCACGCGCAGGAAGCAGGAAACTAGCGTGCTCCAAAGACCCTAGTGGCTGTGCAAGATGCACGCACGAGGGAATCACATGTGTCTACTCGGCCCAGAAGCCCATGGGTCGACCCCGAAAGCGTCGTGCCACCGCGGAGCCTCTCGCGCCGGGCATTCAGACGATAGCTTCGCAGTCTCCGCGGCCGTCACATGGTGGCTCGACGCTGCCGTGGAATAGCGCCGAGGAGACTACCTTTGCGCGAGACTTGGACCTTTCGCCCCAGGTGGACGAGTCCTTGAACTACCTGGGTGTGCTGCCGGACAACTTTGGAGATATTACCAGCCCTGCGCTTTACACTTTTCCTCAACATCCGTATCCGTCTGATATCTTTGCATCCGACAATGACAATCTCGGGGACTATTGCTTCCCGTTGGATTTTCTGGGTACTGGTACAGGTACGCCAGGCACCGGCATCGAGCTTCTCCAGGGCATCGACTTCAACGAGCCAGAACTCAGCGCGTCGTTCATCTCCAAGGACATCAGCGACTCCCTACAACAATGCGTTTCAACACATGCTCACCCTCAAGAGCCTCCAGAGGAGACTCCTCCCTCTGTACTAAGCACTATGCCTAGCACCGGTGTATCTTCAGGGTCTGGCACGACACCAGCAATCCAGTCGCCGCGGAGCTTTACCAACGTTTCATGCGGATGTCTCTCATCATTGTACTTGGCGATCGAGTCCCTGAATCACCTCCCTTCCGACGTGCCCTCCGCGATGAGAGCAACGCGAAGTGCCACCAAAGTCGCCCAAGATGTTCTCGACTGTCCCTATTGTTCCAACTGGTTGTTGCGAGACCCCCTCCAGCCACCCCCTGTGCAAGCCCTCCAAAACATGATGTACCTCGGCGCACTCGTTCCCTCCGCGTGCAACGCCTACGCCACCATCCTCGAGATGATTGATAGCGAAACAGACGCGGCCATAGAAAGTAATCGACAGATCTTGTTCTCCTTCAAGGACATTGGTGGCCTGTGGGGGCATGTCCTGGACGGGCAAGGCTCATGCTCTGCCCTCAAAATATACGATAACAAGGCTCTCGAACCAGCCGTGTGGCAAGCCACCGTGCGGTCGATTCTCAAATTGGATGTCTATGGCCTGGGCGGGAAGACGGGTGAGTCGCCCACGGGACGGCATCTGCAACGGGGATTGAAGGATGTGGTGAATCATCTGGATCGGACTGCTCGGATGCGCCACGAGATGATGGATGAGCTTGTGAAGGCGGGGAAGGTCCCGAGGCAGTCAAAGTACTTGGTGCGTCATTGTGCACCGATTCCGGAGGACCAGAGGGATTGCGTGAGGCTTGTTGAGTCGGCGCGGATGGCTTTGGATAGCCTTGTTCTTGAACAGTGAGGGAGAATACTATGACGAGACGATTTAATGAATGTAATGAGTGAATGGATTTTGGGTTACGGAACGGGTTTACATGCACGCCTAGGAGTACTCGGACTGGGATGGGACTGCCTAATGGGATACTAGGACTACTGGGAGACCTCGAATGTTTGTTTTCGTTTCTTGGACCAAAAGAAAAAGGTACGCCTTCTCTGCATCGGAAAAAGAGGACGCACCTGTGTGCAAACGTAGTCACACATGAGTGCTCGTCGGGCGATCCAGGCAAACCCTCGCCGCTTTGGTATGAAGTAAGCGCACCCAGCATGATCACGGAGAGTGACAGATGGTGTACTAACCCCCTTTCCCCCAGGATGAGTATACACGAGAAAATTGCCATGTCTGTATTTTTATACAACCTCTTTAAATAGGACAAACAGATACGGATCATCAGCGCTGAACTTGACTGATATGTGCAAAACCAAGACAAATGACGCAAAGTGAAAAGCAAAGGTAGAAGAAGAAGCAGCCGGAATGTGCTTGCTTTCCCAGCCGCAATATAACAACACATGCTTCAATACTGTAGCCAAAACAACCCCCCCTTCTCCATGCCAGTCAGTGCCCACGCTGATGACTTTTTCTTCCATCTCTATCATGCTCTTCATATGGTCAAACAACTCTTAAATCCATCCTCCATTTAGGGTCCCGCAAGACCTACTCCTCCGCCATACTCAGCAACTCCAGCTCCGTCTTCACCAGACTACTAAACTCCTCAGTATCAATCCCACTCGCCGTAGCAAGCATTGCCAAGCTCCGTATAGTGCGACTAACATGCTGCTTCACACTAAACTCACTACGCGTCTGATTCCCAGCGCATTGTTCCAGATGCGCGACAGTATTCGCAGCAGGAGACGCAGTCGGCGAGTCAGGATGCGGTTGCTGCAAAGTCGGGGGTTCACGATCCGTCGGTGCCCGCGCGGCCGCAGAGCCAGGCACATTCACATTAAGTAGTTGTTGCGCCTGAGCCTCTTCATCCGGATCATGGTTGTCCATCGCAGGTTGCACATCCGCATATTGCGCAAAATAAGCATCTTCCGCAGCCGCAGCCGAGGGCGTCCCCCCCACCCCCTGGGCCTGTACCGGAGCAGGTGAGCGGTGCTTCCCCATGGGAGTTTGCGCGGGGGTCTTATCATAGAGATCCCAGTAGTCATCGTCGTCGTTTTCGTCCACGGCAACATTGCCAGTACCACCATTATTCCCGTCCTTGGTATCGTTGTTTTTGCTGTCGCTGTTCTTGCCACCACCCTCCTGGACTGCCCTCTGCAGCACTCCCCCATCGTTGCCCCCCCTCGACGAAGCATCCTTGCGTCCAGAACCGCCCTCCTCATATAGACGCTCTGCCTCCGATATTGTTGCCGCGCCCCCAAATTGCGTAAACGGGAAAGAAGTCTCCACGGTTGTGACTTCTCCGATGCGCCACCCGTTGGCTCCGTCGATGCCCTCCTCATCGTGAAGGCAGTATACTAGCTGGAAGGCGAGACCAGCCTCCGACAACACCACCAGCGCCTGTAGCGTCTCCTGGTCTAACCGCCGGTACCGCGTCTCTGCATCGCAGTCCCAGTCGATTTCTACCTCTCCAGATACGGGATGCGGCTCGAGGACCGGCCCGCTCACCAGATCCGCGAGCCGGACTGCCTTGGCGGCATCGTAGCAGAGGAGGCGGAGCCAGGGTTCGGGGCCGGAGCTGGAGCCGGGGCCGGAGAGCAGTTGGACGCGTTGGCGGAGGATTGGGGAGAGAAGCGGGAGGACCTGGGGGGCGGGTTGGGGGGATGCGGCGGCGGCTGGGAGGGCGGGCAGGATGGGGGCCAGGAGGCGGGCTGGGGAGGGAGGGGAGATGACGGGAGCCATGGCGAGATGGATGGATGGATGGATGGATGGATGGATGGTTTGGTGTGCGCGGGTGAGATGTGAGATGTGAGGTGTGCACTGTGAGGTGAGATGAGATGAAGATGAGCTGTGACGTGTGATGCGGAGGGTAGGAGGAGGAGGAGGTTGCTGGTATGGCTGCTTGCTCCTATCTTCGTTCTTCTTTGCTTCTTTCTTGAACCTCTTTCTTGAACCTCGTTCTTGCCGTGGTTCTTCTTGTTAATTCTGTCGAATTCGGAATCTTCTTGGAGGACAAAGAGAGGTAGTCTTCACAAAGGCGGTACACTAAACACGGATATAAGCATCCGCAGGCCAAAGAACCTTGGTTACGTATCAGGACTCAGGAGCTCTCGCTGCTGGCTGCTTGCGGGCTCGGGCCAAAGGCCGCTTGACCGTTTTTGGACCTTGACCCCATCCAAGTGCCGACGAGTACATCCGTACCTAGGTACTCCGTACATACACGCACGATCCTTCTTGCCGACCTCCCGGCGCCGACCGGTTATTTCTGGCACCACTTGAGAGGGACAAGATCCATGTATGTACCTACCTAATGTGCCAGCTAGGCGCTCTGACTCCCTGAGAGACTCGGACGCACCTAAGGTTTTTCTCTTCATACTACTTAATCACTCAATCATTTTAGCGGGTGCTTGACGTCGGTACGGGATCCGGTGAGTTGTAATTGGGATTTATCATATCATTGCATATGGCTGTCGCTGACCATTTCTCAAGCATCTGGGCCATGTACGACCGCACCAAACCCCGATAAAATATGTCCGTGTGCTCACACCGCTCGAAAAGTGAATTTGCCGACCAGTTTCTAAATGCTTCAGTCATTGGTACAGATTTTTCTCCTTGTCAACCACAATGGGTTCCACCAAACGTTTGCTTCAAAATAGACGACGCCGCGCTCGAATGGGCTTGGAATGACAACCACTTTGACTTCATCCACATTCGTTACATCATGGGCGGCATTCAAGACTGTTCAGCCCTGTTAAAAAAAGCCTATAGATGCTGTGTGCCAGGAGAATGACTACAGTCTGTCGAGTCCGATGTTGATTTCCGCAGCGACGACGCGACGATTGAACTGGAGCCTGTTCTTGCCTCGTATTATGGAGATCTATTCCGAGAGGCCGGCAAAGATTTGAAACGTCCGTTCTTCGTGCAAGAGATACAGCAACAAGCATTTGACGACGCTAGCTTCATCGACAAAGGGGTTGTTCGATACGAAGTATGTGCTGCTATCCGACTGTCTTTTGGACGTGTAATAGAGGAATTGACTCGTCACTAGCTTCCTGTTGGTCCATGGGCAAAGGGTCACGAATTCGCTGAAGTCGGACGTTTTACCCGAGAGGCCTTGGAGAGTGACCTTCAAGGTACGGAATTCCCTTTTTCTATACTTATTGTCATAAAGGAGTGAACAATACTTACCTCTGGTTACCACGTTACACTCAGATGCTTTGGCAAAGTCTCTAGAAGCCAGAAGACGAGTATCTGATATCATGCTTGGCTCGCGACTGTGGGGCCCGGCATCAGCAGAGATGACACATGTATTTCCATGGCTATGGCCTATGGGAACGAAGCCAGCTTTCTGGCAGGAATGACGGTGCTGGCCCTGACTGATTCGGAATCGGAACAGAAGTACATGCGGCGCGCATGAAGGCCGTGGAAGCCTATGCCAGTTCCCGAACCATCCAAATATGTGTAGGAAAAGAAGAGAAAGACTTAAGAGCTAGCTAGTTACATTGTTACTGTTGGTATAACAGGTTAAGCAATTAACAATGTATTAGGTGAGACGGGACACAGTTGCAAAATCGCATGTCTGCAGTATAGTGTCCGTATGATATCAAATTATGTCTGTCTATTAGAAGAAAGAAGAGAAGGAAGGGACAGTCGAAGTGGGAGTAGCCTAACTAGGTACATACATACCTATCCCGTACATGCTCGCGGTGTTGAGACTGTGGCGTGGCTAGTGCGGTGTTAGGGCCACTCACCCTTGTCGGTGATTGGCGCCACGAAACAGTGGACTGTGGCGCACACGATATAATGAGCGATTCCAACAGTTACAATCTGTGCGCATCTTCAGCAGCCAGCTAGATAGTCATGGCTCCATCATCCTTGGGCCATCTTGGGAGTCTTTCGTAAGTTCTTCGGTGCGCTTCCTGTCCAGGCAAGAGAGAACGCCTATACGCTCTTAATGCGAAGGCCAGATACTGACCGACAGCTGTCAAACATAAACTATTTCTCACTCTCGTGTTCTCATCCACCTGTACGCCGTTGTCCGCGTCTTCAGCCTCATCACGAGCCCGAGCTTCTAGTACAGTCCCTCGGAGAAAATAACGCCCAAAGCCATATCGGACTCCTGTTGGATTACCACGTCTGCTTTTTCCACATTTTTTCAAACGTGCCACAAAATTGTCAAAAATTCTTCATTCAGCAGAGTCTATAATATCATGAAGTCTCAATAATTGACCGCATCAATCACTTACTTACCACCCGTTGAAATGTATCAAGTGGAGGAAGTTTTGTGTTATTTTTGCGGGGCCACTGTACATCCACGTCCGGTGTTGATACGTGGAAATACAGAACGCCAGGTTCGTCCCAATCGACGCGGAGGAACACAAACACTTTGCCTGTGGTGAGAATGCCAAATCCAGTGAAACTTTGCATAACATATTGATATGCCTGGCAAACAATCGATATCTGCGCAACTTTAAGCTGCATCTCCTCCAAGTGCGTGGGGCCGAAATTCCTTCTAGGCACAAAAATTTCTCTCGCGTCTTCCTCTGAGCAAACACTGAAAGTCTTGAACTCGCTGACGAATGTCATCTCGCGGCTCCCTTCTGTGCGTCCCGGCCTGGAGACAACACAAAAGCTGTCCGGTTGGAGTTGTGCCGTGTCTCTACGGGCAGTTGGAGCCGGACGCTCCCCTGCAGCCCCTCTCTGGGGCTCAGAAGTATCCAGTGAAGAGCGAACGAACTCTATTCGTATACCGTCAACCCGAAGCTCCTCGAGTCCTTGAATTCCATGGGCATGCAGTGATAGTTTCTCAAAAATCTTCTTCACCGGGTCTTCAATATTGAGGGAGATAAAATGGTCGACATTCCACTCTGTAGCGATTGGCTTCAATTATTCTGTACTCCCGACTGGCGCCTGAAACCAACAGGCGATTGATGACAGGCAAATCTACAGTACACCATCGAGGCAGGCCTCACCCACGTCAGATGAGGGTGTGGAACAACTTCCTCGGGGAACAAAAGGGTCTTTTCGAAGAAATTCATTGGCTTGTTCGTTTCACCGATATTTTCCAGCCCTATTATCGGGGTAAAACCGCGGTAATTCAGGGGAAAAGCATTGAAAATTTCTTCGAAAAGACCCTGTTGTTCCCCGAGGAAGTTGTTCCACACCCTCATCTGACGTGGGTGAGGCCTGCCTCGATGGTGTACTGTAGATTTGCCTGTCATCAATCGCCTGTTGGTTTCAGGCGCCAGTCGGGAGTACAGAATTTCATAACAACTCCTGACATATTCGAAAATCGTCGTATCCTGCGTTTGCTCTTGCAGCTCCTGGATTTGCTGGCCCTGCTGCTGGACTTGCTGACCCTGCTGCTGGATTTGCTGATTGTCTTGCTGTTTTTCCTGATCCCTGATTTGTAGTTGTTGACGCAGTTGCTGTATTTCCAGCTGCGCCGCCCTTTGACTCTCCTCCAGCTCTATGCGACGCTCACGCTCGTCAGTCCCGTCTTGATACATGATGGGATGTTTGTTAGGTAGATGCTGCCGATTCAGATTGTAGAGAGTCCCAGAGGTTGGATGTGTTCATGTATGTAGTAGGCGACGCTTTGATTTATAAGAATCTGCGGCTTGCCGTGTTGACAGTCGACGCCGCTACCGCTGCGATAGACGCCGGACTTGCGTTGCAGTTGACGTTCACTGGATTAGAGATTTCCATTGGGCGGCACCCGACAACAGCAAACGCGTCTGCCTTGTTCAATCTTTGTGGGGATGCATGCAGCAGCATCATGCATGATGCAAGGAGAGGTCACGCAACTTCGCAATGACTGCAGTCTGCTTCATCAATGGTTGGCATTGCTTTTTCTTTGAACTTTCCATAATCCATTTCTGTCATCTGATAGTCTTCGGACTCCGGAGGACTTTGTACTCCATAGCCCCCTGAGCTCCCTACTCTTAAACTTACGGTGTAGATCTTCACTGAGAGTCTGAGCCCAGTCACTGCGTTTTCCTCCCTTTGTTCGAGCCTCTTGGAGTCCGATTAGGAGTCTAGGACTACCATTAACTTGATCTTTTGTTCGCGTTGAGTAGTACTTGTCCGTCTTGTAAGTTAAATCGATGATCGATCCGGGCACCATTCTTGATCACTATTCTTCTCTTGTAAGTTATATCCCGTTAAGCGCTTCGAACAGTCCCATGCATCACCACCCACTCTGACGACCCCCTCGGGCCTCCCATGAGCGTTTTGCCTCATGTCTATTTTTAGCAATCATGCAGCGTCTAACGGACTACATACATACCTATATATAACTCTCAAGCCTGCGTTGGCCTATCGCTACAGAGGTTGTTCTTTCTTTTCATAGAGATTTCGAGAACCGGCGAGAGTCGCCATCGTCTACAGACTACGTGTCCAGTTTATCCCGGTGAGATGATAGATCTATCGTTTGTTGTCATGTCTTTTTCCCCTCAGTTTATCTGCGGGTACTGAATAAATGAACGGGGGTGCATACTGCATAATGAGACCCCTTCATGTTTCTCTTGCCAGCAGAGATGGCGCAAGTCGAATATCTATAATCTGACTTGCATATTTCAAGAGGACTTTTGCGACTCGTCGTTTCGCCCGCGTAACCGCCCGGACGTCAACGTTGTTTGAAGAATAAAATGCAGCAACGCGAAGCTGTGCAGGACGTAGTCTCCACTGCTTTGTTTCGGGATTGAACAAGACATTTCTAATACGGAGTAAGCGTGCTCCTTTTAGGACGGCGCTTCCGCTGCAGGGTTCTTTTGAATGCCACCAATTTGCGCGTACATAAGGTACCTACCTACCTACTCCGTAATAAGAGGTTAGGTACCTAGGAGGTAGGTACATGCCTGGCATACAATCGATGTCTGCGCAACTTTAGGCTGCATCTCCTCCAAGTGCGTGGGGCCGAAATTCCTTCTAGGCACAAAATTTTCTCTCGCGTCTTCCTCTGAGCAAACATTGAAAGTCTTGAACTCGCTGAGGAATGTCATCTCGTGGCTCCCTTCTGTGAGTTCCGGCCTGGAGACAACACAAAAGCTGTCCGGTTGGAGTTGTGCCGTGTCTCTACGGGCAGTTGGAGCCGGACGCTCCCCTGCAGCCCCTCTCTGGGGCTCAGAAGTATCCCGTGGAGAGCGAACGAACTCCATTATACCGTCAGCCCGAAGCTACTCGGGAAGTTCATGGACATGCAGTGATCGCAGTCTCTGAAAAACATTCTCCACCGGGTCTTCAATATTGAGGGAGATAAAATGGTCGACATTCCACTCTGTAGCGATTGGCTTGTTCGTTCTACCCATAGTTGCCAGCCCTTCTATCGAGTTGAAACCGCGGTACTCCGGGTGGAAAGCACTGAAAATTTCTTCGAAAAGATCCTGTTATTCCCCGGGGAAGTTGTCCCACTCCCTCATCTCAAGTGGATAAGATCTGCCGCGATGACTTACTGAAGATTTGCCTGTCCTCAATTGCCTGTTGGTTTCAGGCACCAGCCGGGAGTACAGAACTTCACGACGATTCCTGGCATATTCGAAAATCGTCGTAGAGTGCGTTCTCTCTCGCAGCTCCTGGATACGATGATCCTTTTGCTGGATTTACTGACTATCGTGCTGGAGTTCGCAGTCGTTCTTGTACAGCACTCACAACACCATCCCGCTCTTCACGGCGTAGCCATATGGTCATTCTGAGGGTCTTCGAAACGCCCGCGTCTTGTCCCGCCAACCTTGACTTGTCGAGTAAACCAGCTCGCTCAAAGTCAATCACCATGACATCGCTTGTTTCAGGATTGAACAGGACGTTTTCCCATCGCACATCCCCGTGCAGCACGCCCATGCCATGCACAGACTCCATAGCCTGCTCGGCCTGCTCGATCAACCTGCTTCGTGAAATCTCGAATCGGACCATCTTGTCCTGCTCGATGTGATGTCCGCCCCAGGATAGAAACATCATGTGCACCACATGGGCCCCGAAATCAACCCAGAGGTTCTTTCTCATCGTTCGCAGATCAATAGCACCTAGGAACACAGGCACGTGTGCGCCTTGTAAGGGTTCGAGCTGCTTATACATCTCCGCCTCGTGCTGAAGGTGCTTGACGTGAGCTGAAACAGCACCCTTGCTGACAAAGGTGTAGCCATAGGCCA